>RCUC01151884.1:0-54046 GCA_003697995.1 Taxidea taxus jeffersonii | reverse complement strand
TGCACACAGCCTATACCCAGAAATTTCACTTCCAGGTATATACCCTACAGAAATGCACACATATGTTTGCCAGATGAAATGTAATCATTAAAAAGTAAAACAAAACAAACGAAAACAAGCCCAAAACTCCACACAATTGCCTGTTACTGAATAAATAATTATATTCACACAATGGAATATTGTATGGAAATTTCACACTCACTATAAGAAGACATCGCAATTTTGCAAAATCATTAGAGTACCATTAACCATATCTGGAGAAAATAGAAGAAAATTCTTTTAATGCAGTTCTGAAGCCATCAAACACGGTTTAGCATAATCTTGAATAAATAGATATTGATATCTGTATCATTGATAATTTAAAATAGCATACATGTTCAATTTTGAATGCTCTGTCTGGAAGATAACAATCAAAATCCTATTTGTACAGGTATTTTTCTATATTCAATTTTTTGAATGCTAATTTTTAAAAAAGTGTTTAATAAAGAAGAGAATTTTCTCACTTAAATCCATCAAACAGGACACACATATACATCTCACATGGGCACAAAACCAACAGAAAGAAAAAATACAAATGAAAAAAAGCAATGTTGTCAAAGACCGTTCATTTAAAAATGAAGATAAAACTTTTTGTACAAGAGAAAGATCAAATTAAGCCTTACACGGAAGTAAAATGCTTAATACAACATTGAAAGGAGATATTTCCTATTAACTGAAAGAAACACTTCAATAAAGAAGAAAGAGTTGTATCTGCTTTACGTAACCTCACACTTAGGAATTAAGATGGATTTTCCATGTCTGTAAAGAGGTTAGAATTTCTGGAGGAGTCAGAGTTCAGAATATTAAGAGAATATATCCATTGGGTTGAATTGCTCTGACATTTTCTCAGTAGAATCCATAGGACCAGTATCTGCCACATGAAATTGGAGGCACCAGAAGTATCCTTATGAACCACAGTCACAGCCCAGCCATCCAGAGTAATTTCTTTAGTAGCACATGATGTTAGGAGTGCCAGGTTCAGTTGAAGAGCAGGGAATCCGTTTGCTTAGATGGAATATCACCATCTGTTCAGACCCCCTCTGTAGTGGGAAAACCACAGGTTGTGTTGATCCAATTTGCACAAGAATTTTGGAGACTCTTGATTCATAGTGCAAAAAAGATCATTTTGCTATTACATCAAGATTGCCAGAAATGCATCATGCACTTTTTTTTTCTTTTTGCATCATGCATTTTTAAAAGGTGATTTCTCTTCTAATTTCAAAACCTTTAAGTTTTTGTTTAAATTCCAGTTGGCTAACATGTGGTGAAATATTAGATTCAGGTGTAGAATTTAGTGATTCGTCACTTACATACAACACTCAGTGTCTTCTTTTAAAAAAAGAAAAAGGAAAAATTTAAGATTTAAAGATGCATTTATCTAAAATAAAAATCTGCATTAAAAAATACCCTCCCTATTTCTAAAGTTGGTAACGTAAGTATGTCCAGGTTAAAAAGGATAGCACAAAATGTGAAAGCCATATTCCGTGTGTTTGGTTTTGCTAACAAAACTTCATTTTAAGTTAGACATATTCTGACAATTCACAGTACATAATGAGTTTGTGGGTTCATGAAGGAGAAATTACCTGACATTACATCATGTACCTGATAAATTCTCCTATCCATTTCCTTAGGAATAATGGGTCTCCAAGTTCAGGTTTTCTGAGGATTACAACTAGCTGACATAGAGCCATTCCACTTTTACTGAAATCCAAAATACACACAGAAAAGACCGTAATTCATAAGTTCAGAAATAGATTAATTTTCACCAAATAACCATACCAATTTAGTCAGCATTAAGATCACCAGAAGGGTTAACAGTAGGACCAGAAGGGTTCTCCCATTTCTTGCCTTCACCCCTCCCCAAGGCATTTCTCATCCTCCCTTTGGAAACCATGTATCTGTCTTCCCACATTTATACTTTGTACAAATAGACTCTTGCCCTACATACTATTTTTATCTGGTTTCATTTGTTCACCTGGGAGCCATACATTTTGTTTGTGTAGAAATTGTTCATTTTCATCCCTGAATAGCATTCTCTGGTGTTATATGCCACAATTTATTTACCCATTTATTGTTGATGGAGAGTTGGCTTATTTCCAGTTTTAATCACTATGGATATTGCTGCATGAATGTTCATATACATATCTGTGGTAAACATATATTTGCCCCAGTCAGATATTGCCACAATAATATTGCATAACAAATGGGCCGGAAACACAGTTTCACAGTTTCACGGGAAACACAGCGAGAGTCAACATTTACTTCACCCTCCTCTGTCTACTTGTTACCCCCAGGTTGGCTGAACTAGGCTCAGCTTGACACAAAGCAGTGAGTTAGATCCTTGGACTTGAACCAGCATCTCATGGGCTCATCTCCTTCTCACTACAGAAAACAGGAGGGCAGGTGGTCCAGCTGCAATGGTGGAAGCACATTTCCAGTCTCTGCTCACGTGCTCATTAATGCCATCGTGGAAAGCAAGTCAAGAGGTGGAGATACACCTTGTCCATGCACACCCTGTCCACTCTGAGGTCGTGCAAATCCCATAGCTAAGCCAAAAACAGTGGAGAAAGGGAATAGAATTCTTTCATGGAGGTCACAGAGGAGGGAGTGAAAATTTTACGAAGAACAATTTATTCTGCCACAGATGCAGTTTGTTGGGGGGCATAACTAGAATTGGAATTGTAGTTTTTTAGAGTATAAATTTGTTCAGTTTTTGGAGATATGCTGCCGGGGTTGTCGTGTTTTCCAGAGTTGTCATGTTATTTGATAACTCCACAAGCTCTTGGTCCACATTCTCATGAGCAGGTCATGCTGCCTGTCTTTTCTTTTAGCTATTCTGGTTGTGTAGTGATTTTACTTTGCATTTCCCTGATACCTAATACACTTGAACATCTTTTTACATAGTATTAGCCATTTCTAGGTATCCTTGTTTTATGAAATACCCTAACCCTGACCCTGTTTCCTATTGAGCCGTATAGGAGGAATAATGAACAGACTCTTACCTCTGCTACATCAGAATTTAATCTTCTGTTTCACTGGCTAGTTTTACTCTCCTGGTAACTTGAAAGGTGATAAATGTCAATGACATTGCAAGCATCATTGCCTATGATACAAGTTCTTGTTAAATTGCATCTGGGCAAAAAGAAGCCACTCAGGATGTAATCTGGACACTTGGGCCGATGACCCAAAGAAGAAAGGCTAAAACTATAGGTAGAAGAGATCAGTGGTGTTAGCCCAGAGATGCTGCCCATTTGGTACTGACCAGGGGCAGCCAAAGAGAGTGCTTGTGGGAATCAAGTTGTTAATTATTCTGAAAAAAAACAAAAAAAAAACAAAAAAAAAAAAAACAAAAAACAACCACAAAACACAAAAAAACCCCACAAGCATGTTAGGATGTGGATGCCATAATATATTTTATATGTATATATTATACTATGTATATATGTGTATTGTGTATATATGTGTATATATAAAATATATAAGGGCATCTATATATAATGGCTTCAGACCACCTGAATGCACAATGCATAGATTTTCACGAGTATGGAAAGAAACATTTGGTCTGCTCTCCCCTTTTGGTAACATCATCCTTACTGGAAAAAAACCTGTGCAATGATTTCTCTTTCTCTTTATTTCTTTCTCCTTCTATCACACTCATGACTGAACATCTATGGCATACACACACAAGACAGAAATGAGAAGAAATGCAAAACAGCATTATTTATAAGATAATTGAATTTTTGGAAAAATTACATAAAGATATTATAGGAAACAAATGAGATATAATAATGTCATATCAGAGTTACTATACATTGTGAGATATTTCAAATTAAATTGAAACACATTGGGTCACGATTTTGTATTTTTCTTTTGTTTTGTTTTCAGGTAGCATAGGGTGAAATTTCACTTTAGAAGAGAGAATAGAAACTCTTCAGTGAAAAGTCAGAAAACACAGGGAGAAGAGACCAATAGTGTGAGTGATTCTAGGAGTTTTCCAGTTGAATCCATAGGATTCTGCCACAGCAAGATGGGAGGGAGCAGCCGTATGCATACCCAACCAGAGCCACCAGAGCCACAGCCAGAACCACCACCCAGGCCACCAGAGTGGTTACTGGGTAGCACATTGTGACAACAGTGGTAGGTTTAGTTATGAAGCTGAGAATCAGTTTTCTGAGTTCAAAAGTCACCTCTACAAATGGGCTTTTATATATTCCCAGTAGAAAGTGGGGAAAATGAATGGAAAGTTGGGCCTCATACTTCAGATTAATTTGCATTGAAAATTTCTCAAATCTGTTGTTGGGAAGGGAAGTCTTCATAAATAAGAATAATTTGCAGTTGTGCCAGGATTGTCCCAGCAAATCAGGTGACTTTTCTAAGCAATTCCTGCCTATTTAGAAAGCTATAACTCAATCTATTCTTGTTTAGAGCCTCTTCATTTTCATGGGAAGCTCCTTGCTACATATTTTGAGGCATTTTTTAATCTAACTATGAAATGCGTAGCCTAGAATTATGAAAATCTTTATGTACGAATGTGGATTTGTGGATGGGATAAGTTAATGAGATCACAAAATGAGTAATCTTTGTTTTGAAAAAAATTTTTAATGCAAACACTAATGCAGCTATGCATTTGTAGTGAGTTGCTTATGGTAGATTGTTCATTTGTAGGCGTTTTGTTTCATAAATCCCTATTAGTATGTCTGTCCATTCACATTTAGACTTGAGTCATTTTTGTGTCTAGGTGATTTTTTTCAATTCAACCATGCAATTAACAATTTATTTATGTTTCCTTTTCTTCTTAATATATTAGTTAATTTGCTAGAAATAGAATTTAAGCTCCTTATGGGTGAAACCTACGTATGTCCTTATATATTTTTATATTATAAAGAGGCAAAACTTCTGTCAAAAATCAGGGATCTCAATAGGACACACATATTAGAACAAGAGATGTTTGTCCAGAAAGGTAAAAGAAAAGAAAATTGAACCCTATAGTACCAGATTTTCTGAGAACATCCCCATACTGTTCCCTACTTTCTACCATCTTCCATTTATCAGAAGGACTAGAAACTACATTTCCCAGAGCCCCTTACTGGAAGTATTTCAAACTAAGGTATTCAAATGATAGGCTATTGTTTAAGATTGATCAAGATTGGTTAAAGAGAGGAGAAAACCACATTATTAGAGAACAGCAGTGGGAAAATACATGACTTTTGAAATACATAAAGTTTTATGTGAAATATTGGCTACCATCCTGACAATCATCTGTGGTTTTTGCACTTTCTTGACTTACTGAAACATAACAGAAAGTCTAAGCAGCAGGGTAGACATTTCTTCCTTTTTTCCAGAACTTTCATTGGTTGAGTAAGCTAGTACTTCTGTTAACTGAATCTTTTCTTGCCTTAAATACCCAGAACTTTTCTGTTTTCTCTCCCTGAAACCTGACTGATACATAGCAAAGTCTTGATATATACATACTATTATTAACAAGATGTAATACATAACATTATGTGCAAATTAATCCTACATTTTTATTGCGTTGCAAAGTAACTATTGTTTTTTAAAAAGGGATGGTATATTTAAAGTCTTTAACAAAATAAGTATGGGTAAGAATATTCAGAAGTCAAGAAGAAATAACTATATATTCAGAGAAACAAACCCTGAGGGAATTTGTCACAGACTTGCACTGAAATAAATACTAAAGGGAAAGAAAATTTTTTCAGCTTGAAACACAGAAATAAATGAAAGAGTGGGGAACAAGGGATGAATGAGTATGAAAGCAAAGATAAGTGAATATTATCTGCACAAATTGTCATCATTGTCATTGTCATTTTCTCTGGGGTAGGGGTGCATATAAAACATATGTAGAACGAGTAAGCTTGAAAACAGTGATACAAAAAATGACAGTATAATTGTAGTTAATGTGTGTTTTGAGATTCTAGCACTCTGTGATAAGTAGCAAAGAATGCTAATTTATATTAGAGTATAACAAGTAAAAAATGCATGTTTTATTCTCTAGTGAATCACTGCAAGAACAGTAAAAGAGTAGATAATCATCAAGAAATAGAAGAAAAATAGAATATAAAATATTCAATCAGTTCCAAGAAGGCAAGAAAACAGAAAATGGATCATAAATCTGGGACAATAAACCTAAAACAAATAGAAGGATGGTAGATTAAAACCCAAATAAATGGGTAATGTGAATAGACTATTTCAATGAAAATATAGAGATTGTAGGCCTAGAAAAATGTATCTAACTACATGCTGCTTAAAATAGACCCATCTCTAACATCATATTACAAGATGTTTGAAAGTCAAAGTATAAAAAAAAAAATTTACCTTCCAAACATCAGGCAAAAGAAAACTAGTGTAGCAATATTAATATCAGACCTTAAGACAATATGAATTTCTAGAACAAGAGAAGGAAACTTCATAACCATAAAGCAACCAATTCATCAGGAAAGCATAACAACTTTTATTTAATATGACCTAAATAACATAGCTTCATTAATAATCAAAAATACCTTGCTTATCATGATAGGATAATATAGAAGATGAGTCTTAGTAACTGGGAAAACAAGGAAACAAAAATAAAAGAATACACGAATACTGAAGGCCTAAACAATATAGTTAGTAAACTTGGCCAGTGGATGAAAACATAAGACAAAACCAACATCAAAAACATAATTCTTAAGTGCACATATACACATATAGTAAATTTTTATATACTACTGATGGGAATTATAAGCTGGTAAAATTTCTTTGGAAAACCAAACTTAATTCTATGAGCATGAATTTCACTTTTAAGTATAGACAGAGTAAAATGTGATTAATGTTTGTAAGGTATATTGTCCTTCATCATTTTATTTTCAACCTACCTATGTCATTTTTGAATTGAGGTTTTTATAGGGAGCATATGGTTTGATCATTTTGTTTGTTTTTGTTTTTCCTACTCTGCTTCTCTCTATCTTTTAGATAGTGTGTTTAGGCCACTTATATTTAAAGGAATTGTTGATATTCCGGTATATCATGTCTCCCATTCTATTGCTTCTTTTCTATTAGTTTTCTCTGTTTATTGGTCTTTTTCTCTCTTTTTACTTCCCTGTGGATTACTTGAACTTCTTGATCCCATCTTGATTTACTTGCACCATTTTTTAATGTATCTATTTTTATTGTTTTCTTAGTGGTGTTAGGGTCCATTATCAAAGGAGCGAGACTGATACAAAGTGAAGGTCAAGCAAAGCTTTATTTGAGCACCGAGAATCAAACTGACTGGTCGGGGCCCTCTCTTACAGAAAGAGCAACACCCCCCAGCCTCACAGACTAGCTTTTATAGAGCAAAGGCCATGCGGTTGAGCCTGGCCACACACAGGTGGCCAATGAGATTGTAACACACAGAGAAAGTTGCATAGTCATGCTAGGTCACACACAGGTGGCCAATTGAATTACAATTCACCCTATAGTAGCTATTTGAACTAGCCTATCATCTTGGTCAGAATTGGCGCCCAAAAGGCACCCAAAAGGCAGGGCCCACGTTCTTTGGTAGTTAGGGAGATAGTATGTGTGCTTTACTGATTGGATGTCTCCACCTGGCCTGACTTGTCCTTGTATTCTGGGCTCTATTATCAGGGACTGGTGGACCATATTTTACTGGTTTCCCCAACTTGCTTTTAAGTAAGTTCCCCTGTTGGGGGGGCAGGGTCAGTTTACGTTTTACTGCATAAACAACAAAATCACTGTTTAATCGAGATGGAATCGCTCTGGCTAAATAGGCTCTTGCTGTAGTCTTCACACTATTATCTCCATTACTTGTCTGAGTCTACTTATATAAACATTTTATGACATTAAGTGAGGTATAGAATCTTATTCCCATTTAGGAAATATAATTGTCTTGAACATTTCCCTTACATTCATCAACACCACATCAGGCAGTGCTATATATTTTGTTTCAATCATCAAATATGACTTAGAAAAATCATTAGAAGAAGAATAGTTTAAAATATTTACCCCAATTTTACCCACTCTAGCAAATCTTTTTATTTCTGTAGCTCCAAACCGTCTATTGTTATCATGTCTGTTTTAGAGAACTTTCCTTAGCCAGTTATTAAGGGTAGGTGCTAAGGACAAATTCTCTTAGTTTTCCTTCATCTGTGAATTCCAGAGGACTATTCTTGACACATGTAAATTTCACAGTTAATTCTTTTTTTTTTCTTTTAGAATTTGAAAAATGTTGTGTCACTTCCGTCTAGCCTAAGTGATTTCAGATGAGAAATTTGCTATCATTTAAATTGTTTTTTCCCAATAAGCAACACACTAGAAAAAAAATGATTTTTCAAAATTCTTTTTTAAATTTCTTATTCTCTTTCTCATCATCTAGGACTCTGATGATACTGATGTTAGCTTTTTTTTGTTATTGCCCCACAAGTCCAAGAGCCTCCGTTTATTTGTTTGGTCTATTTTCTCCCTGTTGTTCAGTTTAGTAAATTCTATTGCTCTGCCCTCAGGTTTACTGATTGTATCATTTGTCATTTCCACTTTACTGTTAAACTCAGTGAGTTTTTATTTTTATTTTGGTGGTTGTATTTTTCAGTTCTATAATTTTCATTTGGTGCTTTTTATAATGTCTTTTTGCTGAGCTTTTCTATTTTTTCATTTCAAGAGGATTTTTAATTGCTTCTTTTAAAAGACTTATTTATCGATTTGAGAGAGAGAGAGAGAAAGAGAGAGAGGCTGCTTTGGGGAGGGGCAGAGGGAAAGAGGAAAGAGAATCCTAAGCAGACTCCATATTGGGCATGGAGCCCAACGTGGGGCTCAATCTCAGGAACCTGAGATCACCATCTGAGCTGAAATCAAGGGTTAAAGGCTTAACCAACTACACCACTCAGGAACCCCTAATTGCTTCTTGAAGTAATTTTATGATGGTTGTATTAAAATTCTTATCAGTCCTATAAAGAAATTCTTGTAAGATAATTCCAGTATCTGATCAATCCTGATGTTGGCATATGTTCTTTTCTCATTCAAATTGTGATTTTTCTGTTTCTTAGTATAATGAGTAATTTAAAAAATTATGTTCTGAATATTTTGCATAGCATAAGACTTGGATCCTACTTCACCTATTTCTCTCTTTTTAAAACAAGCAGTCTTCTTGTGAGGTAGTAGGGGCTAGGTGTGTTTGTGTTTGTTCACCTTCTTCTTGGGCCACTGAAACCACTCTGGCTAAAGTGAGCTGCTAACTCACACTGCTTCCTCACTGCATATGAGTGGAGTAAAAGTTTAGTACCCCTCTTTGTCCTGCTAACACTTTCTGGTAAAAATAGGGTGCCTAATTGCATTGCCTCATTGCCACGAACTGGGAGATAGAAACCCAGATTCCCACTGGGCCCTGCTGATACCACAGTCAATGTGAATAATCTGGTTTTTGCTTATTATATCAGTATACATAACCATCTCAGTGGTGGTTTGATGAGTGACAAGCTGCCACAGCAACATGGATCTCTCTAGCGAGAAGCCCACAGTATTTTCAGCTATCACATTCTGCAGAGAATGTATAATTTGACAAAAATGCCATAATATTAAAAAAATTTAGATTCTGGAGATTGATGAATATAAATAAATAGATATTATTTGTCACATGTTCTTAAGAGAGAGTATGGGAGAAGAATGAAAAATTTTGCATAATTGTTAGCATCCATTCATTCATTAATAAATATTTATAAGTACTCTACAGTGTTTATACTTAGTGACCATTTTTCTAAGTGCTAAACTATAGGACTTATTTTTGGTATCTTAATATAATCTTTTTCCATCGTCATACCACAAGAACATGACAAGTACAAGAGACCATTAGATAAATATCCACCTTGGTAGAAAAAAGGACTAAAGTTGTTTTAACATATTCATAATTTTGTGTGAAGTTTTGGAATATAATGAAAATGAAGTGAGAAATAATGAATCCTGTTTAATGACAAAAAGACGCATATCACTTAAATCTCCTCAATGAAATTGTTCCTAGTAGCTGGATCTATAAGAAAGGTAGCCTCAGTGGAAAATTATTAACGTTGGCCAAACCAAAGTAATAAGTCTATACAGAAGCACAGCAATAAATGGTTCACTCCAAATGTGTAGTGTCAGGAAAAGCCTAAGAACAGAGGCAGACAGAACAGATAGATCATTATTCTATCAGAATAGAATAATGGAAAATTAGGTTACTATTATAGAAAGTGTTATTAAGTAATTAAAATAATGATTAGTTACACCTATCTTCTGAAGATAAGGTTTCAGTGTGATCAAGGTGATGACAGTAAGTGGCTGTAGATATACGTGAGCACAAATTTACATTAGCATGGCCTATGAAGTAATAAAAATCCTATCTTTCTGATACTTCATCACATAGGGAATGCCAATAGCACAGTTTCTTCAGTCATAATAAGCAAAATCTGATGGAGACAAAGATAAGTAAATGGAAATAAAGCAAAGCTGACAATAAGAATGCTGATTTTATTTTTAGTTTTATTTTTTTAAAGATTTTATTTCTTTATTTGACAGACAGAGATCACAAGTAGGCAGAGAGGCAGGCAGAGAAAGAGCAGGGAAGCAGGCTCCTCACTGAGCAGAGAGCCCAGGTCCCTGGGATCATGACCTGAGCTGAAGGCAGAGGCTTTAACCTACTGAGTCACCCAGGCACCTCAGAATGTTGATTTTAAAATGAAGTTAAATTTTTCTGCCCGTAAAAGCTGTTGAAATAAACTATGCATTGAAGTAAAATGGAATTACAATTTAAGAGGAAAAAGTTCTAGAAATCATACCATATTTCAAATGATTTTTTTAATCAACCAAGGTGAAACATGTCAAATTTGAACCCTAGTCTTCCCTCCCCCTATTCTTGTAGGCTGGTTGCTTTGGACTATTTGAGGAGAGAATAAAGTTCTATGTAGAGTTCTAAAAACAGAGTTAATCACAGGCAGAGAAGTCCAATAATCTAAGTGGCTCTAGAAGTTCCTCAGTAGAATCCATAGGACCAGAACCTTCCACAGCAAGAGTGACAATAGCTGTATCCATACCCCCACTAGCCATAGCCATAGCCACAGCCCAAGTGGCTATAGCCATAATCCAGGCCACTACAGTAATTGCTGTGGAAACACAATATAAAAGGAGTGCATGAAACAGAGAAACAGAGAAACATGCCTCAGATTGAATGTGACCATTTGCATACAACCTCTTATATACCCTCAGTAGTGGGTGGAGAAAACCATAGGCAGTGTTTACTGTATATTTCACAGTAATTTTCATTGGAAAATTTTTAGGGTCTCTTGATACATAAGGTGAAATGAAGTCTTCATCAGTAAGATTCTTTTGATAAAATGTTAGAATTCCTACAGCCAAATCTTGTGGCTTTAAGAAGAGGCATTTCTTTTTTCAACAAAAGAAAACAAATATTTCATGAATATGTTTTTTTAAAAAAACATATTTTATTTATTTATTTGACAGACAGAGATCACAGGTAGGCAGAGAGGCAGGCAGAGAGAGAGGAAGGGAAGCAGGCTCCCTGCTGAGCAGAGAGCCCGATGTGGGGCCCGATCTCAGGACCCCGAGACCATGACCTGAGCTGAAGACAGAGGCCTTAACCCACTGAGCCACCCAGGTGCCCCAGAAAACAAATACTTAAACTAAGAATGGGCAAAGGTTCTGAACAGACACTTTACCAAACAAGATGGATGGATGACAAATAAGCATACAAAAAGATGCTCAATATTGAGTGCCATTAGAGAATTGCAAATTAAAACACTGAGATACCACTTTACAACTTTTAGGATAACTAAAATCCATAACACTGACAGCGCCAAATGTTGGCAAGAATGTGGAGCAATAGGAACTCTCACTCATTGGTAGTAAGAATGCAAAATGATACAGCCACTTTGGAAGACAGTTGGGCAGCTTCTTACAAGCTAGTCTCTTACCATACTACCCAGTAACCTCCGTCCTTGCCATTTACCCAAGTGAGCTGAAACTTACATTTACACAAACACCTGCACTCAGTTATTTATAGCAGTTTTATTCATAATTGCCAAAATGTGCACGAAACCAAGACATCCTTCAATAGGTAAACAGATCAAAAAACTGTGATGCATCCATGCAATGGATATTATTTGGTGAAAAAATGAAATGAGCTGTCAAGCCACTAGAAAACATGGAGCAATCCTAAATATATATTGATAAGTGAAAGAAGATAATTTACAGAAGCTACATATGGAATGATTCCAGCTAGATGACACTCTAAAAGAGATCAATAAAAAGATCAGATGTTGCCATCTGGGTGTGGGGTGAGGAGTGAAAGAGGCATGAGAAGAATGTGAAGCACTGGAGATTTTTAGGACAGTGGAGCTATTCTGTATGATACTGTAGTAGGTGGATACATGTTATTACACACTTGTCTAAACCCACAGAATGTACGATACTATGTACATGGAACTGTGGTCTTTAATTAGTAACAATGTACCAGTGTTGGCTTATCAGTTCTGACAAATGTACCACACTAATGCAAAAAAATTAATAATAGAAGATACTCATGGCAAGAGGGTGAGGCTGTATATGGGAGCTTTCTGTGCTTTCTGCACAGTTTTTCTGTACATCTAAAAATGATCAGAAATCAGCCTATTTCTTAAAAAAGAAGTGTTTGTTTATTTTTCAAAGACTTTGCTTACTCTGAATTTGGCCAGTTGATAAATATTACCAAATTACTTGGGGTGACATAGAGCACAAAAGTATTCCTCTAATTTTGTGGGTCTTCTGTTTCGGATATTTGTTCTACTCAACTGTGGATTTCTAGGAATGTTTATATTTATACAATTCTATTATAAAGTCCAAGGTTTTATATTGTATTTAATGTATGAATGGATACCTTGAAAGGGAAATTACTTGATGCTGAAAGTCTGCCAACTTTCTCCATCTGTTCTCAGATGAAAACATGTCTTTTCTGCTAAATCGTGTTTTCTATGTAATACGTTCAGTAAACTGACTTAACATATTTTTATCTGTTTTAACAAAACCCTTTATTCATGTGTATTGTATAACATCCAGATCATGAATAAATCATAAAGGTAGAACTTGATGAATTTCCAAAGTGGACATACCTGTTTAATCTGTACTTAGATTAAAAAATCACATACCTCTAATATCCCTGATGACACCCCTTATATCCATTTCCATCCAGCACCAGACTTTAAGTGTAACCATTCCTGATGTCCAAAACTATGGCTTTGGTTGCCAACATTTGAACCTTACACAAATGGAATCATACAAAGAGAATTATTTTTTCTGGCTTCTTTTGAGCTGCATTTTTTTTTTTTTGTAGATTCATGCTTTTTGTTTTCTCACTGCTATATAAAATGTCAATGTACAAATATACCTTAATTTCTTTATTCATACTCTTGACCATCATTTGTATTGTTTCAAATTTTTAGCAAAATTTTTCAAATAGTGTTGCTACAGACAATCTTGTACATGTCTCTTGGTTCACTTATGCATGTATCTAAGACATGCTAATTATTACTATAATAATAATGCTTTTAAAAGCCCTCAAATCGGGACACCTGGGTGGCTCAGTTGGTTAAGCGGCTGCCTTCGGCTCAGGTCATGATCCTGGAGTCCTGGGATCGAGTCCCGCATTGGGCTCCCAGCTCCACGGGGAGTCCACTTCTATCTCTGACCTTCTCCTCACTCATGCTCTCTCTCCAACAAATAAGTAAAATATTAAAAAAAACCCTCAAATCTCAGAGTCATGTGATATTTATGTTTATGTCTTGCTCACGTATTTATGCATCTGCTGGGATTTGGCTAATATAATGTAGATATGGCTCAAGTTGTGGTTTCCTTTCAGACTTTCTTCAGGTGTCCCTCCTCTTCCTTAGACTGGTAGCTACTGGAGGCATCTTTTCCAGGTGAAAAGGCTGGAATACAACAGAGGAAGCTCGGACATGCTTGCATATACCTAAGCTCAAGTCATGTGTGGCAACATCCCTCTGGCCAATGCAAAGAATGTGATCAAGCCCAAAGGCAATGACCAGAGAAATACACTGTGTCCACAGTAAAGCCAGACCAAGTGATATGGGCTGCCATACTCAAAGAGTAAAGGATGCAGACGACTGCCTGAAAGTGAGAGGGAAAAGAACATACTCTGCTGAATTTAACCAGGGGGTCCACAAACTCTTGCCCACCATTTGTTTTATTGGAAAACATCCATTCATTTATGTATGGTTTGTGACTGTTTTCATGCTGCAGTGATAGAATGGAATAAGGGAGACACAGACCATATGGCCTATAAAATCTAGAATATTTTACTATTTGCAGAAAAGTCTGCCCACTTCTGAGTAGTCTATCAAAATAGGCATACCAATTAGGGATATACTTAGAACCAAAATTGCTGAGTTATAGAAGATACTACCAAATAGTTTTCTGAAGTTCTACCCTTCCACCTGCAATTTTTCTATTATTATGACACTCTGCATTTTCATCTTGTTTGTAGAATCAATGATTTACTACAATCTATTGTGATATGTTACTTTTACTTCTTTCTTGATAAATCTAGAACTTTAGAGCTAGCTGTTTTTATAATCAGTCTTCTATGAAATAATGTGTAATATATCTCATTTTCTATATAGACCTCCAAAGAAATTATCACTACTTGTGCATGGTTAATATTCACATATATATATTTTATTCACTTCATGTTTTTGTGAATGTCCATGTTTCTCTCAGGATCTCTTTCTTGCCACCTGAGTGACTCTAATGTTTCTTACAATTAATACTTGGTAAAAATTAACTGTTTCAGTATTAATTTATTTGGAAACTTTTTTTTTAAAAGATTTTATTTATTTATTCGTAAGAGAGAGAGGGAACATAAGCAGGGGGAGTGAGAGAGGGAGAAGCAGGCTTCCCGCTGAGCAAGCCACCCGAAGTGGGGCTTGATCCCAGGACTTTGGGATCATGACCTGAGCTGAAGGCAGACACTTAAGGACTGAGCCACCCAGGTGCCCGGAAACTTTTATTTTTATTTTTGGAAGAAATATTTGACTGTATGAGCCTTTAGGTTGGTAGTTATATGTACTCCATTCTTCCTTGAAATGTCATCACATTTTCCTTTGGCTTCCTTCATTTCTGTTAAGGAATCTACTTACGGTTACTTTTGTAGGTAATATTTCTGTTTTCTCTAGCTGCTCTGATTTTGACTTTGCATTTAACTTTCAGCTCTTGGGTCATGCCTAGATGTTATTTTATGTTTTAATTTAATTTTTTGGTTTGTATATAAATTCCAAGCAGTTAGCAGACAGTTTAATATGAGTTTCAGGTATGCAATTTAGTGATTCTACACTTCCATACCACACCCAGACCTCACCACTAGTGCACTCCTTAGTCCCCATCACCTATTTCCTTCATCCCTCTACCCACCTCCCCTTCAGTAACCACCAGTTTGTTTTCTAGAGTTAAGAGTATTTTACATTCCAACTATTCTATTTTTACTTCAGTAGAATAGCTTTTATCAATCTATCTTTAAGTTTACTATTTCAAATTTCTTGTAGCTAGTCTTTTGAATTTCTAACTACATTGTTCATTTGTTTTCTTTTTTAAGATCTAGCATTTAAAATGATTCCTCGGTGAATTTCTCCAGTTATAACATCTATTTTGCAATTTTTCATTAAGTTTCTTGTACGAATTAATCATGACTGTGTTTAAATTTCTAGTTTCCAAATCCAATATATGGCTCAACTTTTGGTCTTCCTATATTGTCAATTGCTTCTTTTGTATTCTTTCAGATGGTCCCACAAGCTCAATGTTTTGTATAAACACTGTAAATGATCCAAAATGATAATGTATTTCATCACAGAGATTTTGTTTTCGGTTTTGGTCCTAGGTTATTCACAAAGTTCTGATTGCCTTAATCCCAACAAAGGCTCACATAAAATTAGGTTCTTAGAATTTTTGTAATTTTGGTGAGGGCCTGTCTACCTGTTTTCTTTCAGGTGATAGGGGTACTCCTTTGGGTCTTCCCATCCGGGGCACTTCTTGGCAGTTCCTGAACTCTAATGATTATTTCCTCAATACCTTGGTATGAAAAGAAGATCTGATTTTCAAATGTGTCTGCTTGGTACCTTAAGAAATTGACTCTTACAACTTCAGAACTTGGAAAATATCTCAAGGAGAAACTGGATGGCTGTTAAGCTCGGTGTTTTGCCAGTTCACTTTTATCAGACTCTTGTGTCTCTAATTCTGTTTTTCCAGCCCTGAAAAAAGAAAAAAAAATAACACCCCAAGCTCTGGTTGTTAGTCTTTTCCCCAGCAATCTCTTGTTTGCTCTGCTCCTAGAATCAAGGACTGTAGAATTTTACTTAATTTTATACAATTGTCTTTAGAATCTTGGTCTTTTTTTTTTTTAAATTATCTCTTCACTGTACTTAATGCTTTTAGTTTGAGTTTCCCAAGTAAAACAACTGCTTCAAGGATGGAAAATAAATTCAAGTCTGGGGAAATTTAATATGTATAACGTATACATTTGATAAGGATCAGATCCCTAGGTGAAAAATGAAATAAGCTATTATTAATTTGATACTGAGAAAGTATCTTATGGTTTTCATAAATCTATATCGAATCATTTCATATATATGTGTGTGTATATATGTGTATATATGTGTATACACACAATATATACACACATACATATACACACACAATATATACAACACACACATATATATTCCAAGTATTTAGAATAAATTGGCATACTTTGAAATACTTTTCAGATATCATGTCAGTAGGGCAGAATGCCATTGTTAGTGCTGATTTTTTTCCCAAGATTTTACTTATTTATTTGAGAGAGAGAGCAAGCAAGAGAGAGCATGAGATGGGAGAAGGTCAGAGGGAGAAACAGACCCCACCCCCCACCCCACGGAGCCGGGAGCCGGAGGCAGGACTTGACCTTGGCACTCCAGGACCATGACTTGAGTCGAAGGCAGCTGCCCAACCAACTGAGCCACCCAGGTGACCCTAGTGCTGATATTTTAAATTTGATAATGCCCATATTCATTCTCTAGGCAAAATACTAAAAAAAAAAAAAAAAAAATTGAGAAACATTTAGCAGAAGTAGAGCTTTAACTCTTGTAGTCCAACCATAGATGTCGCAAAAATGCAAAACATACAAATAAACACAAGTTTTAATGTTCATTTGTTACAAGTTTTAATGTTCTGATGTGAAATACAACTATTGTACGTACTGGCCATTTTTAAAGCTTAGATTAAAACATAAACCAACAGAGATGATAGAAGAGATTATAGAGCTATATATAAAAACATATTTCTTATGAACACTTGGAAAGAAAAGGACTATTTCTAGTCCTCAACTGTAGTCACATAAAGACGACAAAAGAGCACTCTGGGGATGCCTGGGAGGCTCAGTTGATTAAGTATCTGCCTTCCACTCAAGTCATGATCCCAGAGTCCCAGGACCGTGATCTGCATTGGATTCCCTGCTCAGTGGGGAGTCTGCTTCTCCCCTGCCCCTCACTCTGCTCTTGTGCTCTCTTTCTCAAATAAATAAATAAAATCTTAGAAAAAAGGAGTACCCTGGCTTTTTCCTGCTCTCTTTCACTGTATCCCCACCTCCACCTGCATACACATGTGAATAATCACACCCAAATAGACAAACATACAAGCTAAACTCGTGGAGATAATTCAGTATAATGTAACAAAAGGATATTTGCATTGAGATAAAGCTTATTTAATAATACGTGTGCTTTTTAAAGATTTGTTTATTTATTTGAGAGAGAGAGAAAGGAAGAGTGTACCATGTGGGGAGGAGGGGCAGAGGGAGAGGTAGAGAGAATCTCGAGCAGACTCCCTGCTGAGCATGGAGTCCATCGTGGGGCTCCATCTCACAGCTCTGAGATCACGACCTGAGCTGAAACCAAGAATCCAATACTTAACCTACTGTGCCATCCAGGCACCTTTAATACATATGTTTTAAAGTAAAATTAACAATTCAACTTAATTAAATTTTATGTCACATTATAAAAATAGTACCATATCAGAGGAAAAACTTTCTTATAAACTGCAATACAATCTGATCCATAATAATGAATCAAAACGGGCATGCTGAATTTCCTTTATTTATCTCAGATGGTTTGGTACAAAGTGAGTATTTTGCAAGACATGTAAAAATTTTTCATGTGAAGGAAACTTGGAGAGAATGCAAGTAAAATAGAGTGATGTAGCCAATAGACTAAAAATTTTTCAGTAGAAGCCATAAGACCAGTATCTTCCATAGCACAATGGGCGGCAGCAGCCATAACCATAGCCACCATAGCCAGAGCCATAGCCATAGCCCAGGCCACCATAGCCACAGCCTAGGCCACCATAGCCACAGCCTAGGCCACCATAACAGTTGCTGTAGTAGCACATGGTATCAGGAGTGAAAGGTTCAGTAGAGGAGCAGAAGGTAGGTTTCTTTAATATGAATGCCACCATCTGCTGAGGGCCTTTTATACACCTTCAGGGGTGGGTGGGGAAAACCACAGGCAGTGTAGCGTCCTATATCTCACTAATTTGCTTCAGACAACATCATGAATATTTTGATTTCTTGGCAAAACAGGGACCTCATAACTGAGATAATTTTACTCCTACGTCAGGACTTCACCACTTATGGGTCTTTAAAATGAAACTTTTATTCTATTTTCAAGGCAATGTCTCACTCTCTGTTTATTTATTTGAAAAAATATGACTTGATCACACAGCATGATGCAAAGCATGAAAATAGGAATCCCATTGTTTGGTTTTTATTTCCATTATTCTTTAAGACAAATTTTAAAATGAGCCTTGTCTAGAGCGCTAGGTTTCCTGAATCTTTCACATAAAGGATGGATATAATATATATTTGTATACTCTTAAAAAAAGAAACTTCCTTCCAATTCAATATGACTATTTATTTGTTATGTTAAATATGGTGGCAAGTACTTTCATATGTGGACATATATGGCATTTATTTATCAACCTTTCCTCTACTATGTGTGACTTTGATCTTTCCAGAAAATGTGTGACCATTTTATGGGCAGAAATTGTTTATGTCTTATGCTTCCTTGTGTCATCACATGGGAAGGTGTTGTAGATATATCTGCAAACCATATGGAGGTTAAGCTTGATGCTCCGTCCTCATGTCTTTTTTATCATGGCTCATTTCTGTTTTTTCCAGATGCCTAAGATTTGCTGTACTGATATGTATCCTAAACAATGTGTGGATATTATCAAAGAGGTGGAGAGAGCCCTGCATCATTCTTCATTCCCTCAGTTTCAGCTGATTTGTGAAGTGCTGGTGGAGATAGATATCTTCAGTCATGGAAGGACTCATTGAGAACACAGCAGAGTCTATGCTCTAGGTTTTTTCTTTCTTTCTTTCTTTCAATTTCAAATTTTTAATGAAAATTAAAATATAATTGAATTTCATTAAAATATACTTTACATAAAATACATTTAGGTCTATTTAAGAGGATGGGTTTCTTCCACTGCCCAAAAGAACAATATTTCTAAGAAAGCTTTCTTAAATTGAAATGGCATAAAGCAAAGAAACAATCATTAATTTATAAGAAAAAATTCCTGAGCATTCCCAGACTCAAAAAAAAAAAAAAAAACCACACCCAAAAACAACCTTTCTTAGGTTTTTCTGATACTTTAGGACATATTTTGCTAACAGATGCACGACATAAATCAGGATAAAGCATGGATGCTCACAGACAAAGAGTTCAGAGCTCTGGGGGGTGAGGCTGAGATGCTGAGAGGTCTTGGGGAAAGAGCTGGGGGCAGGGGTGTCACTCTCAGAGGTCTGGGGGCTGACTGTACCTATAATGACTCACTGCAAAAGCAACACTGAATGCTATTTTCACTTTTTGCCCTTTTCTTTCTTTGCAAAAGCAAAAACCCCTTTCAGATTTCTTTTGGTTAGAGAAAACCAGTACAAATGTGGGGTGTGTGTGTGTGTGTGTGTGTGTGTGTGTGGTTGTTGTTGTTTTTGATTTTGCCATTTTATTTTATTTTTTATTTTTTTAAAATTTTTATTTAAACATATAATGTAACCCCCCTCTCCCAACACCCCTCCCCCCCACCCCCCTCAGTTTGTTTTATGACATTAAGAGTCTCTTTTGGTTTGTCTCCCTCCCGATCCCATCTTGTTTCATTTATTCTTTTCCTACCCCCTTAACCCCCACCCCCGTTGCATCTCCACTTCCTCATATCAGGGAGATCATTTTTTTTTTAAATTTAATTTAATTTATTTTTTTTATTTTTAAAGATTTTTATTTATTTATTTGGCAGACAGAGATCACAAGTAGGCAGAGAGGCAGGCAGAGAGAGAGAGGAGGAAGCAGGCTCGCCGCTGAGCAGAGAGCCCGATGCGGGGCTCGATCCCAGGACCCTGAGATCATGACTGGAGCCCAAGGCAGAGGCTTAACCCACTGAACCACCCAGGTGCCCCGAGATCATTGTTTTTAAAGCCAAGTGTTACAATGCAAACTTTTGAAAAGCTACTTGGGTAGCTAATGAGTTTTGACAAATAGATTAATACAAATTATGTATTTTCACTCTAAATATAGCTATTCGGACATTCTGTAAGGTGGGGGGAGAAGCTTCCTGACTGTATAGTTCCCAAACTGACATTTTCTCTGACCCCACAAACACTGCTTTGAACATTGAGAGTAGTAATAGGTATATAGATGGGATGAAGAATCCTGCTTTCCCTCAGACTTCTGATTATATGGAAACTCACAGAAAAATTTACATAGGTTTTTCAGCCTCTTTCAACCACTCAGTTGTTTGTTATGTATCTGTTGCTAACCACGGGCCAGCCATTTTTAAGACATTGTATTATGTGACAGCAGTTATTCTTCCTGCGTTTCCTTATATCACTGATCTTCTCATTCACAGCATGAGAGACCGGAAGTGGTAAAAGGACATTAGAGAAACTTCTAGCATTGTAAAGAAAAATAAATAAAATAAATTTGCTTTCTCTGAAATTGGAAAACAAATCATTATTTTTCTGCGTTGGATGAAGACTTACTACACAATCTCTTCACATCATTAAGGGAGATTTTCTGTTATCAAAACGATGCTTGGCATCTATGTTATCAAGCTGAATTTTGTTGGTAGGTTTCACTTTTCAAATGGGATAATGGCCAAACATTTTTTTTTCTGAGCAAAATGTAGCAATTTCTTGAAAATAAAGTAGAAAGTCCACTTAATTATAATGATGTTTGCATGACTGAAAACAGATTCCATAAAACTTTGTTGTCTCTACCATTTCCCGATGTCATGAAATTTCTTAAGAAAAAAAAAAAAGGGTAAGTAGGGACATTTGTTTTGGAGGTTTTAAATATGGGCCTAAACAAAGTGGGAATGGGAGATGGTAACTCAGTGCATTGAAAACCATCGTGGTGAGGTGGTGAGAAGTGACCAGGTCCTTTCTGGAGATCCTGGACATCAAATGGGCAGTCAGCGCCACCAGGCACAGAATGTTTCATGAACTATTTTGTGGACGGCATGCACAATGTAGGTAGAAGCCTGTGAAGTGTGAGGAGAAAATGACCTCTTTTTTGAGGCATACTTTTAAGTAACTCAGCCAAAACTTAGGGCATCAAAAATAGACAAAGGCAGAGGTTTTTTAATGTAGTGATGAGGAAAAGGACTATTTTGGTGGGCAGAAGTGTCATTTAAAAATTTGGCCTGGGGCACCTGGGCATCTCAGTCAGTTAAGCATCTGCCTTTGGCTCAGATTATGATCCCAGGGTCCTGGGATCCAGTCCCACATTAGGCTCCCTGCTCAGGGAGAAATCTGCCTCTCCCTTTGCTGTTCTCTCCCTTCTTCCCTCTCTCTTTCTCTTTCTCTCTCTCTCTCTGTCAGATAAATAAATAAAATCTTTAAAAAAAAGTTTGGCCTAGAAATCAATTTGATAGTCTGAGCAGATGTAGTAGTAGCTGCTGATTCACATGGAAGCCTGGGTTACATATGTTCTGAGACAAAAAGAACGGATGTTCAGATCCTTGAATTTGTAGCTACAGCAAAAGTTCAGAGACAGCCCAAGACAGTCTGTTCTCTCATCGTGGTTTCTGCCTCATTTTCTCTGCTTGTCTGTCATTTGTCTCTCTCTCTCTTTCCCTTCATTCCTTTCTCTCACATGCATACACACACATAATCAGAAAAAGCAAAAGAATGGAAATATTAAGGTAAATGCAATGCAACAATATTTACAGGGATAGATTGTTGAATGCTAAAACAGCATAAAAGGTAAAACTTTTTTTTTAAGTAACTGGAATTTATTTATTTATTTATTTATTTTTAACATCTTAATTTAATTTTATTTTTTTCAGTGTTCCAAGATTCATTGTTTAGGCACCACACCCGTGCTCCATGCAATATGTGCCCTCCATAATACCCATCACCAGGCTCACCCAACCCCCAACCCCCTCCCTTCCAAAACCCTCAGTTTGTTTCTCAGGGTCCACAGTCTCTCATGGTTTGTCTCCCCCTCGATTTCCCCCAACTCATTTCTCCTCTCCATCTCCCCATGTCCTCCATGTTATTCCTTATGCTGCACAAGTAAGTGAAACCTTGCGATAGCCCCAGGTTGGGCTTCATGCTCAGAGGGGAGTGTGCTTGAGATTCTCTCCCCCTGCCCCTTACCTTGCTGATGTGCATTCTCTCTCTCAAGTAAATAAATAAATATTTAAAAAGTTATTGCATGGTTTTTGCTCTGTTCCATCATTTAAGCCAGCAATATTCTACCATTTAGGCAATGTTTTATTGAGGGTCCTCTATGTGCCAGACGCTTTTAAGGCCATGGATTATATTACTTCTATTATTGTGATTATGACTCCTCATATGATCTTCCCCCTTCATGTATAGCATTAAGATGTGGCAGTGTTGCAAAGTCATTTGAAAATATTAATCCCCCAAAAGCAATATTAAATTGAATTATTTAAACACACACACACACAAATGATGAAAAAAATGAATATAAATGCAACAAGTACTTTCAATGAGATAAATGTTTATTAAAATTATTCTAAACTTTTCTCACATAAGATTGTTGATCAAAAAGGTAAGAAATTTGAAAGACAATAAAATATCAAAGGAAAAGCTTTTAAAAAATCTGAAACATTCCATATGATTTCAGTGACTCTAGTAAGGTTTGCAGAATCTGACTTATTTTATTTTATCTTTGTAGATATCTTAGGATGATGTTGACATTTTGGAATAGAAAATGAAACTATTCATAGGAAGAATCATGGAGACAGATTCAGGCAGCTGGAGAACGGTAAGTTGAGTTTCTCTGGAAGCTTCTCAGTAGAATCCGTAGGACCAGCATCTTCTGCAGCAAGATGGGCGGTTGACACCATATCCATAACCACCACAGGCATAGCCCACACCATTGTGGCCACATCCATAGCCACCATAGCCCCAGCCGCCATAGCCACAGCCCAGGCCACTATAGCCACATCCGTAGCCGCCATAGCCACAGCCACCATAGCCACAGCCGAGGCCACCATAGTAGTTTCCGTAGTAAGACATGATTTCAGGAGTGGAGGGTTTTGCTGAGGAGCAGGGAATCAGTCTGTCAGTTTGAACACCACCATCTGCACAGGTCCTTTTATATGTACCCTCAGTGGGTGGGACACATCACAGGACTTGTTGACCACATATTTCCTACTAATTTACATCAGCACACTTCCTGAGTCTTTGTTTCACTAGGCAAGGTGAGGCCCACATGAGCAGGATGACTTGGGATGACTTGGTTGTTGAGTCAGCTTCCCTACAATCAAATTACATGCCTTTGATGTGTTTTTCTTATACTCTTTTTCAAACCCTGGTCAGGTTTTTTTTTTTTTTTAATTTTGCTTAAAATATTTTAACCAGTTTACCAATTTTTATCTAGTTTAATCATTGGCAATTAAATGTGGATTTTTAAAATACTATCATTTTCTTCTAATATATTATATGAGAGTCTTCTATAGAGTGAAAAATAACTTTGTTAATGATACAGCTTATTCAGTAGAGTCAGGTAAACTTTCCATGTTTGTTATTTACTTTCATAAGTAAATTTCATGTGGGCATAAAAGTATATAGAGTTGTATTTTGAAGCTTTATAAACACATCAGCAAGATTTAATATCTGTCAGTGTTCCACTATCAGTTCCTTCTCTCCTTTTTGTAGTTTTTGTTATTCTTGCTGAATATTTTGAAACAAATCTAAGACAAGTAGCATTTTTCTTATAAGTACTTCAGTGTGTATGTCTATCAAAAAGCGAGCTTTTAAAAGACATATACAATTATACCATTATCACACAGACAATTTTTTTAAGTTCCTTAGCATTCCCTAATCCTTAATTCATGCTCAGATTTTCTCAGTTGTCTCATAAATAAATTTTTACTGTGAATTTTTTCACTTTGGGATTCACATTTAGACATATTGTCTCTTAACTCTTTTTAAAGACATACAGTTCTTTTCCAATCCTTTTCTTCACACATTTTGTTTTTTTAAAAGATCATATTGTTGTCCTGTAGAATTCTCAAATTTTGGATGTGGCTGATGTCTACCTTGATTTTCTTTTCTTCTGTTCCTCTATGCCTTATACCATCGCTATCCTGGTAGGTAGGTCTACGTAGAGGGTTGAAGTGATTCTTATTTATTTGACAAGAAAAATGCTGTATAGATGCTTTGTAGTATTTCTTTTCTATAATATTAGGGGGCACATGGTGTCTAGTTGTCCCATTGCTTCACATTAAGTAATGTTGGGATTGTTAATTGAGTTCGTGATATAATCTATTAACTTTTACACTTGATGATAGTTACATAGACCCATTACTGCTAGAAGTTCTACGATATTGATCTTCAAAATTCTATCATTACATCTCAGACCACCATAACTGTAGTCATGACCATCACAATAGTAACATATGTGCTAGTAGTGCAAGGTTCAATGGAGGAGCATGAGATATGTGTCCCGAGTTTGAACGTCACCATCTTCATAGGACCTTTTATATAATGTAAATAGTAGATATGGCAAACCACAGACAATGTTGACCCACATTTCAGACTAATTTGCAATAAATCTCCCCACGAATCGCTATGTTTTTCATTCATGTGAAGTGCATCCCTTAAGTCATGACTACTTAGTTATAACATCTGGTTTCTCACAGTCTACTCACTTGCCTTGTATGGTAAGGCTCTATTATCTTATAACAGGTTTGTCCACGCTGTGAACTATAAAAAATATATTTAATGTATTGGATCAGACTCCATGTAATTCCACAAGCATATAAGACCTTATTGGTTTTTTTTCCTTATTTTCATTTGAAGAATGTTAACATCTACTACATAATCATATATGAGATGGGTGGTTAGAAGAGGAAAGTTACTTGGAGACATGTCTATAAATTTTATGAATTATTTTTACTACAGCAAAAGATTTTTCATCTCTAGATAGTGTTTCTCACTGATTAATGATGATGAGTAATTGACTAGCAGCAAGTACATTTCCATCCTATTATAGAGACACCTCTTCTTTTATTGATATTTACATTAATTTTTAATGTTTGTGTTTGAGTATATTTTTGAAGTTGACCATTTATCTACACAACTTCACGTTTGTCTTATATTCCTTTCCATTAAAGCACGATGGCTCCATATTCAGAGTCTATTATCTTATTGGAACCTGATGGCATTTTATGTCTTCATCGTCACAATGTGATCAAGTGTCACTGATGTAGATAAGAGAAATGAGGAGGCTTAGTCCACTGGTTCTGGTGGAGCTGTGTTCTGTTTTGTCTTTCTTCCTTACCACTGCTATTTCCCCAGGGTCTCTTTTGTTTATTATATATAGGTGGGGAGCTTCAGAAAGCTAACACAGGTTAGCTGAATAGTGGTGGGGGGTACATGCATTATGGAACAGATGTGGTTATGCTTGGGAATCAATTGGGTGTCGTTCTTGGTGCATATAGAAAAAAAAAACCTTGTCTATAGGAGACATGCTCTAGGTGTTCATTTTTAAATGAACATTTAATTTTCATAACTGAGCATTTTTTTTTAACCAACATTAGCTGGATCCAAGTATGAACCATAAAGGGAACTGGTATGAATCAAACTGGCTGAAAGCTACTGAAACAACGTATGATACAGTATCATTCAAGAAAGGTAAAATATATGAACATATAAGTGAATTAGTGATGTTTTTCCAATTATATATAAAAAAAGTAATTTTGTTCTATTTTAGTAAGCAATTTTAAGCACACAGCTGTCTAATTGTTTCATCAGAATCACCAGAGGATTTGATATCGTACACTTGTCTTCCAGGTACTTCTGAACATAGGTAAAGGATGGTGAAGTACAAACCACTACTTTGTATTGCTACGAAATTCATCTTTCCCTCTGAGCTTAACATGAGAAGTTTGAACAATATCAATTGGACAAAATAGAATCATTGAGGATCTGGAGGGAATAAATGTGCACACATTTGAATAGCCATGCATTTTCACATGCTATTAATTTTTAAAGTAAGCTCTTAATTTGAGAGCATTTTAAAAGCGTCATAAAACATTGACAAAAGATTATCAGCCTTATTTATTTATTAATTTATTTTCCATTTATTCATTTAAAAAGCCCCGGACACAAAAACAAAACTCAAATTTGTCATACTTCCAGGCTTTGTCTTGGGTGCTGGAACCACATGAATTTTATAAGTTTATAAGTTTAAAATTCTATAATTTTATAAGAGTTGATTGCTGAGTCAAAATAAGTCTTCAATACAGTGATGTTGAAATTCCCTTCTATTAGTTTTTTTTTCTGATAGGGTCTGGAAAGTTGTATTTAATCTAAAAATAAATTTGATATCTTCAAAACAGAAACTGGAAATGTGAAATTCAAAATCACCATTTCATGAAAGCACTGATTTAATTTCTTTTGTCTGATGTGCTGATGTGGTAATGGGGTGGCAGTTTCTAGAAATTCTTAAAGACAAAAATGATATACACATCTTCTCTGTGGGCTACTATTAGATGTGGGATACGGAGGGTCACTTAAAGGACGTGAAGTGGAAAATCCAAGTACAACCAGGAGGAAGCACAGGGTGGTGTATAATATGGGGTGTAAGGAAATAACCAAAGACAGAGGCGTGTAGAATATGATGATTGGAAATAGGAGTGTCATTTGGAGTGGGGTTTTTATCCATTAATTAAAAACTCAACATACAGGATAATGTTTAAGTATAATCAGGTGGTTGCAGTGATTACAGCTTTATCAAAAACAAATTTTATTTCAAAATAATTTATTCCTAGGCTTTAATTTTTTAGCATATCTAGAAAGGTGATGTTGCTATCATAAAAATACACACACATGTGCACGCAATGGATGTAACTAATGTAAAAAAACATTATTTTCAATACAGGATATTTTATTGAAAATTGAAATAAATGTTTCACAGGAAGAATGTTGAACTAAAATGTATGCAGAGCAGTAATTGTAATGCAGTAACAAGAAAAGAAGTTTCTTTTATAAAGCAAGACATTCCAGATGATTTTATTCAACTGTACTGATGGATGTAAAATTGCAACTATCTCTCCTTCCTAAGTATTCTAGAATGAGAGAATCACTACTTCTGAAAGAAAAGGACTCAGAAAGTGCATTCAGGAAATGCGAGAAGAGAGTCCTGGATGGAGTACCTCCCGAGATTTTTCAGTAAAATCCATAGGACCAGTATCTGCTACAGGATGATGGGTGCCACAGCCTAGGACACCAGGATAGTTGCCAGAGTAGCTCCTGGTGGCAGGAATGAAAGGTTCGATTGATAATCAGAATAAGCGTCCCCAGTTGAAATGTCTACCATCGTCCCAGGGCTTTTATTTATCTTCAGTGGCGGGTAGGACAAACCACAGAAAATGTGGAACTCAAAATTCACACTAATTCAAGCCAGAAAAATTCCTTAAGCTCAAGCCAGAAAAATTCCTTAAGCTCCTGCCTTTTCTTTTAGGCAAAGAGAATCTCAAGGGCTAGATTTTTTTTTTTCTTTTAGGTCAGAATTCTCACAATTGAACCATATGAGTCTAATAATAAATAATAGCTATATTTTCAAATCTTCATCAAACTAGTTAGTGTAATTTCTTTGACCAGGTTTAATGGGCTTTTTAAAGAATGATGATTTCTCCTTTGAGTTTAGAGTTTCATGGGCATATATTTTAACTAAAGTAAAAATTCTGTCAGATGCCTGTGTATTTTTTTGTGATTCCTCTCCCCTGGGAGAATATTCCTTCAACTGAATAGATGGACAAAATGTACGTTCAAACACCCTTGTAAAAGCACCAGTATTTCAATATATAATTATGTTACTTTTTATTGTTTCTGGAAAATTGTACAATTTTGTTATGAAGTGAAACACTGAAAAAAAAGTGAAACATTGTCATATATAACATATATATATACATATATATGTGTGTATATATATGTTTTTTTTTCTATCAAGTATTAAAAAGATGTGGAGCAATTGGAATCTCTGAAAACTCTTGATGGGAATGTAAAGCGGTACAGCCCACATGGAAAAAAGGAATGGTAATTCTTTAGTAATTTAAAAACAGAGCTGTTATATGATCCAGCAGTTTGATTTCTGGGCATACATCCAGGTTTATATCCAAAATGATTGAAATCAGGATCTCAAGAGTTATCTGCACTTACTTTCATTACAACATTACTCATAATAGTTGAGATATGGAAACAACCTGAATGTTCTTTTGATGGATGAATGGATTAAAAAATGTGGTAGTACATATAATGGAATATTATTTAGCCTTAAAAAGAAGGTAATTCTGTCATTGTTACAACATAGATGACCTGGAGGACATTTTGATAAGTGAAATATGTCAGTCAGAGAAGGATATAGTGCATCATCCTTCTTATGTGAGACATCTATAATAGTCAAATTCATAGGAACAGAGGATAGAACGGTGGTAGACAGGATTATGGGGAGGGGGAAATGGGGTATAAAGTTTCAATTATGCAAGATAAGTTCTGGAGAACTCTGTACAGAATTGTGGCTAGTCACACTGTGTTGTGCACTTAAAATTTTGGGTAAGAGTGTAGGTCTTATGTTAAGTGCTGTCACCTCAATAACAAAAAACCCCAAAAGAGCAGGACTAAGCTTTTGGAGGTGATAGGTATGTCTTTGACCTTGACTGTGATGATGGTTTTATGGGTGTAATAATACCCGGAAAACCATTACATTGTATAATTTCAATTTTTGCAAATTTTTGTGTGTGTACCAATTACACCGCAGTCAAACTGTTACAGAGACTGAGTAGAATGGCCGGATTTTTGCTCTTCTCCGTTAGAGTGTGTCACATTTGTTTCAGTGTAGTGCTCCTCTCATCAGTCCAAGTAGAGTTCCGGAGACTTCTCTATCCATTCACCTTCCAACTTCCAACCATCTTAACAGTTGCCTTGGGGTGGTAGGTCAGGGGCTCTGGAGCGAAGTGTCCTCCCAAAGCATCCACATATCAGCAGAGTGGGCAGGTGACGACTTGCATGGCTTTTGAATTCTATTCTGAAGGCAACTGGAAGGGCATGTATGATGCAGACAGAGAACATTAGTGATTAGAGAACATCTAGTGATATTCAAATAGAATCTCTCTTGACAGGTAGTGTAGATAAACATGGCTGAATTAATAAATTAATTCATTTCCTATTAAACAGTTATCTTACTCTTTTTTTTAAAGATTTTTTTTTAAATTTATTTATTTGTCAGATAGAGAGAGAGCGAAGGAGTGAGCACAGGCAGACAGAGAGGCAGGCAGAGGCAGAGGGAGAAGCAGGCTCCCTGTTGAGCAAGAGCCCGATGTGGGACTCGATCCCAGGACGCCGGGATCATGACCTGAGCCGAAGGCAGCTGCTTAACCAACTGAGCCACCCAGGCATCCCCAGTTATCTTACTCTTATTTTAAGAGGTGGTTTTGGTCTTCTCTACCTAAGTATTGAGAGTGATTTGTAATACTCATTGTCCTCAGTCTCTTAGTCATAATATAGCTGAGTGAGTGACAGAGAATGTCCCTGTTTTCTTATGATAAAACTATGTTCTGTTCCAAGTACTCCCCTGAGAGCCCATAAAGCGACAATCGATACTTTCTGGGAAAAATAGGATTATCAGTGCATGAAGACCCTGGAGATAGTTTATATCCCTACTTTCTCACTTTCTGCTAAAGTAGAATATAAAATTCCAGGGAAACATTTTTCAACATTATTAATTATTGTTTATTTATTTATTAAAAATATTTATTAGGCACATAGCACGTGCCAGAAACTCTCCTTGCCACAAGGCTATGATTGTTTATCAGTAATATTGTATGAAATATCTTTTTATTATTCATTACTTGAGTATGTGTCAGTTTTACGGGGCCATTGAGAAATGTCCACCATCCCAGAAGGAAAATTGGAGAATTCCTTGAGTGGTTCAGTTGCTGAGAAAATGAAATAGAACTTCTTAAAATATAATGTAATATAATATAAAGTGTACACATTGCCTAAAAGTCCTTCAAATAATAATATATTTTTGAAATATCTAGAGTGCCTTCAGCCATGTGTGTCGATATCTGAGAATACTGTCTGGATGTTCAGAGACATTGTTCCTTATTGGTGTCTTATGGAGATTCCTTTTCCTCATTTGTTTGGGGAAGAAAACTAGAATAATTGAGAAAAGTTTTGTTTTCTTCAAATTAGAAGTTGGAAGAACAAGGTTAATATCCCTAATGCAAATGAAAGGTGATCTAGTTTGCTGAAACGTTGTTTACCAAGAAGGGAGCCAGATGGCTTTTTCTAATAGATCTCTAAAATGAGAACAGACCCACCAGGTATGCAGGTCTGTCTTTTACCATTCTGCTATTGAACTCAGAGGAATAGGAAGAAGTAGGAGAGGCAGAATAAAGCACTTACACACATCCAAAGGCACCTATTTGAATGATATGACCTAGCTGGGGTTTTAGAAAAACAGCCAAAGACATCATGATACCCCCTAGTACATGTTAATAGAAAATGGTGCTATTATTGCATGAAATGCTGTTTAACTTATTTATGTATGAACAGTAGTGCTGCCTATAGATATATATGAAAGCAAAATTTTTTTTTTTTAAGATTTTTTATTTCTTTATTTGATAGACAGAGATCACAAGTAGGCAGAGGCAGGCAGAGAGAGAGGAGGAAGCAGGCTCCCCGCTGAGCAGAGAGCCCGATGCGGGGCTCGATCCCAGGAATCTGAGATCATGACCCGAGCCGAAGGCAGAGGCATTAACCCACTGAGCCACCCAGGTGCCCCGAAAGCAAAGTTTTTATAGGATGCTGTTATAAAGGACTGATGGCCATATCCTTATTTTTTGAAAAATGATTATTTCAGAATAATGACAAAGTCAGGGTCCAAAGGCAGTTCCCCATAGAGTTATACAAATCAATGTAAATAAAGTGCAATAATACTGAATATGGAAAAACATTTTTTAATGAACTCAACATCTTACATTATGAAATATAGTGATCAAAAATAGAAAAGGTAGGGGTTCCTGGGTGGCTAAGTTGGTTAAGCATCTGCCTTCCAACTCAGGTAATGGTCCAGGGGTGCTGGGACGAATCCTACATTGTGGTTTGTGCTCAGCAGGGAGTCTGCTTTTCTCTCTGCCTCTGATCCTCCCCTTCTCGTGCTCATGCTCTCTATCTCAAATAAATAAATGAAATCTTAAAAAAAAAATAGAAAAGTTATATTGTTAACACAATATCAAAGATAAAACTTCTCTGTAGTATTTGACACATTCCTGGCTATTTTCATCACTTGAGAAGTACATCAGATCTGAGTTTTGTGCTTTCCAGGTTTTCATGGATGGGCTTGTCACAGTTTGTATAGAATATAATAATAGAATTACTCTTGTGGAAAACCAGGGAAGCAGAGTCAGGGAATCACAGGTGAAGGAGTCCAGCAGACTGAGGTGCTCTGGATGTTCCTCAGTAGAATCCATAGGCCACTGTGTGCCCCAACAAGATGGGAAACCTCAGCCATGCCCACATCCACTCTCCCCACAGCCAGAGCCAGAGCCACAGGGCAGGCCTCCATAATGGTTGGTGTAATAGTGCATGGTATAGGAGGAGAGGTTTCCATAGTGGAATAGGGAACTATTTTCCTCCATTTGAATATCAGCATCTGCATATGGAATTTTACACAACTTCTGTGGTGTATGAGGCAGTATGACCTCATGTTTCAGGTGAAGTTTAATAAGAAAGCTTCATAAAAAACTTGTGTCAATAACAAGGAGATGTCCTTATAGCAAATATTATTAACCATTTTTTTTGGAATCCAGTAATCATGTCACATGTCAACTAGGTTCTTGTATTTTAGGGATCTTCTCACTCTGGTTTTGTTATTAAAGTCTAATCTCAGGTTCCTTGAAATGTTGATATCCAAGCCCTTAGAGCCAATTTTCCTCTTTTTTTCCTCTCTCAAAATAGTAACTTCTATGGCATACTTAAATATACAATCAAGGAACTGAGATTATGTCTATTTGGGTGAGGAAGCGATAAAAGTGAGGAGTTACCTGAAGTAAAATATCTTTTAAATTATATGATTCCTTTCTGTCAGGCAAATAACTCCTCACAGCAAATGTTTTCTACTACTACTAATGATGAACCAACTATATTTACATTAAAGTGCTAATATAAAGCTGAATATTTTTTTTATCCTGAGAGTTTTATCTCTTTGTGAATCATGACTTTCTATGGGAATACACCATTATATTATGCCATGAAGCATTTATTTAGAAATTCAAATATTCATTCTGGGTGTCCTTCCTCCTCCACCTTTTGGGTTCTCATATATTCAAATTGGCTTTAAAGTCATCATTTCATTTCTCAAGGAATGTTTTCTTGAAATAGTGGCCGAAGAAACGTGGGACATGGATTTCTCAAATCTGCTTCTGCATTCAGTCTGTTGTGGTCGTGTGTCAGACATAGCACTGAGATGGAAAAGTCTAGTGTATATTCATGGACTTTTTAGGTTGGAATAGGCAAATATATATATTATGAAGATAGTTTGGGGCTTACGAATCCCTTGAGGAGATCTTTGTGGGACCGAGGAGGGAGACAAACCATAGGAGACTTTTAATCTCAGGAAATAAACTGAGGGTTGCTGGAGGGTGGGTGGGTAGGGATAGGGTGGCTGGGTGATGGACATTGGGGAGGATATGTGCTATGGTGTGTGCTATGAATTGTATAGATTGATGATTCAGATACCTGTACCCCTGAAGCAAGTAATACATTATATGTTAATAAAACTTAAAAAAAAAGAAAAATAAAGGGGTCTTTGGATCCTGCTGGTGTCAAAAGACCACAATTTGATAAGCCCTAGTCTAGACCAGTGTTCTTCAAACTTTCAAGAAAGAAAGCTAGACCAGTAACTATTTGGAGCCTGATTCCAAAATTTAAATATGACTATTTACTTTTATCTATTTCATGCATCAATTACTGATAAATAATAATTGATTATAAAACATATAAAATTATTTATACCAATAAGAACTCACATTATGATAGATTATGCTTTAACATGCTGGAAAATTTTTAGGGTTTTTTTCAAATAGAGATTTGAAGTTTTGGTTCTATATTCAGGATATTGTAATTATTAGAAAAAATGTATTATTTATTATACTCACCAAATCATTTTTTTAAAACTTTCGAACCTGAATCCCACTATCTAGTTACATAATTTATTTTTGAAATTTGACTAATAAATATATATCCTCCTTAATTTCAACAGTTCATTTTGACAAATTATTTTGAGAGGCTTTGTTTTTGTATAAATAGGGGCAAAACCCACTTAAGCTCTTCATTTGGAAACATTTAAAAACATTAGAATATTCTATTTTCACATTTTAATATTACATAGATATCAGTGTCTTACAGATGGTACATCTATATAAAACTCAGTAATGTGGGATGCCTGAGTGGCTCAGTCTGTTAAATGTCTTCCTTCAGCTCAGGTCATGATCTTGGGGTCCTGAATCAGCCTCACATGGAGCTCCCAGCTCAGCAGGGAGCCTGCTTCTCCCTCTCACTCTGCCCCTCCCACCCACTTGTGCTCGCTCTCTCTCTCTCTCAAATAAATAAATAAATAAATACATAGATACATAAATAAAATCTTTAAAAACAACAATTCAGTAACATGACAATGGAAAAAATCTCAAATAATCATTTACAAAATGCTCTCTTCCGAACACAGCAGCATGCCTGGCGTTCTTTATACACTGAGTGTTGAATGAATGAAAGGCTGAATGAACATATGAAATGGACTTCATAATCAATATGATTTCACATAAAGAGATTTGCTAAAGACAGCCAGGTTCTCAGGGCTAGTACAGCTCCCTATGTCCAATTCCAGGCCGGACATTAATTCTATGGGCATGACATCAGGCATCCGAGAAGCTTTCTTGCGAAGCTACCAGAAAGCAAACACCTGGAAAACTCACAGAAGCACCACTTAAAATGTGAGTGTGTTCGTCTGTGTTCTGGGGAACCAAGAGCAGACAGCCAGCCCCGTGCAGCTATCAGAATTCAGGTGTGTTTTGAACTATCTGGCCTGTGAATTAAAGAGAAGCCAAATTTACTGAGGAGGAAACAATCAGCTGTGTCATGTGGAAGCTCAGCTTTAAATAGTATGGGAAATACGTAGAGGTACAAAAAAAAAAAAAAAAGAAAAAAAACAAATGGAGGAAAGTAGTGTCACTCCCTTGGGAGAGTAGCTACACACACATTTTTATCTTATAATCATCCATATGCAAAAATGACAGTGAAAATAAATAAATGTGAAAGCATATCATCTTTGCAAAAAGATTAAATTTATTGAAAGAAGTACTTATAGATCAAGGAGAAATATCTGTTTCATTTTAAGCGATATTCTTTATGATCTTGCACAAAGGAACCAGAGAAAAATGACATGTGAACTTCTTTCATAATAGCCTAGATTTAGATTTTTGCTATTTTGAAGAGATGGGATGAGATAAACAAGATCAGCAGCAGAATCCATGTTTCATGGGAGGACAAATCTGGTGGGTCTAGTCATTATAGAATTTTCCAGTAGAATCCATATAACCATATCCTCCATAGCAAGATGGGTGGCAGCAGCCATATCTGTCACCACCATACCCATGCTAGCCCCAGTCATAGGCATAGCTATAGCCACGGCCAAGCCCACCATAGCCTTAGCCCCCATAGCAGTTGCTGTACTAGGTCATGGTGTCAGGGAGGGTGGTACAGAAGAGGAAGATACTTACCTGAGTTTGAATATCACTATCTTCATAAGGTCTTTTATATAGCCTTAGTAGTAGGTGTGGGAAGTCATGGGCAATGTTGCCCCTTATTACAAATTATTTTGCATCATTTATGAACAACACCAACAGCAAAACTCTCATAGATATCTCATTTCATTAAGGATAGAGAGGGCTTTATAGCCACAACTACTCTGCTGTTGTGTGAAGATTTTCAAGGTCAGATCATGTGCATTGAATGACAGATTTCTGATTTAGTTTTCTCACTGGGGGCTCAAATTTAAAGTTTGTAATGAAATTCTATGAAATCACAGAAATTGATTCCAATTATTTTGGGTGTATTAGTAATGTCAAATTCATCTGCCCATTGAGTTTGAAAAAGTTACTCTTGTTTAACTTTGAAAGATAGAAGTGCTAAGGGGTAAGTTTTATTTAAATTATGAGATATATAATATTGCCCAATATTTCTTTTAGAGATAAAACAATTAATTTTATTTTAAATACATAATTCAGGTAACATTTTATTTTATTTTATTTGAGAAAGAGAAAGGAGAGAGAGAGAGAGAGAGAGTGCAAGCATGAGTGGGGGGAGGGGCAAAGGGGAGGGAGAAGCAGACTCCCAGCTGAGCTGGGAGCCCAATGCAGGACTCCATCCCAGGATCCCAAGATCATGACCTGAGCTGAAGGCAGATGCTTAACCAACTGAGCCACCCAGGCACCCTTCAGGTAACACTTTTTAAGAAAAATCTTTAAAAAGTGTACAAATATGCTTTATTTTCATATTTTACCAAATTCTATCTTGAGTCACCATTTCCACTAGATGGAAAAACATTTATTCTTGTCCCTTCCAGGTAAATAACAAAGTTCAATGACATACTAGTCTGCAGAATGAAAGCTCAATTGACTTAATGGTTTCACCACTCTTCCTTCTCCTGAGGTGGAATCCAATGTGTAGATGGATGCTATTGATTGGAAGGGAGTACTTTCATCTGTCCTGCCAGACATGTGTGGCTGCCATTCCCACTGCCATTAGCCAAAAAACTCCTCTGGTCAATGCATTCCCTGTCATTCAGTGCATGCCTCTACAGCCATCAGGTTTTTCCTTGTATTTGGGAAAATAATGAGTCTGAGCTCAAAGCCATCTGGGTAGGCACCAATTGTTATATTCTCTATCCACATGTGTTATGTTGTTGGGTCACTCCTGGGACTTGTTTCTTCTCAGGAAAATTAGACTGTGATTTTCTCTACTTTCAGATGCCTGGCTGTAAGCTAGGGGTTCTTTTTCCTTTAGCTTTAGTGACCCAGGACCCCTAAATGAGGACTTAACTGTGTCTGAGTTCTCCTGTTCGACTCAACCACTCTCCACTAAAGCTTATATCCAGGGAAACTGGGGATGAAATAAGTAATAATAATAGCAAATATTATTCTACTACCTACTATGTGCCAGACACTGTTGTAAGTGCTTGACACACACTAACTAATTTGACCTTTGAAATTGTCTTGTGGGGTAGGTGTTATTACTATCTCATTTGCAGACAGAGCAACTGAGGCACACTGTTATAGTTGCTACTAAGCTACAAGTGATGGAAGTAAGACTTGAACTCAGAGAGCTGATTTCAGAAATTCTGTTCATATCTATTGTGCTCTACTGACTCCTATCAAGTCATCTTATTAAGAACATAAGTTTAGAAAGCTATTTTATTTAATTATTGAGCTAAGCTCTGAGCTGTATTGCATTAAAAACAACAACAACAACTGGCCATTAGTGTGTTTCTCATAGTCCAAGATATTTTTATCAAGACTTCATTGTTAGTTGTTGAAAATCCATTAGTGTCATGAAAGATACCTCTGCTGGTATTGTTATTTTAAATAAAGAAATGCCTACATTCAACTATGAGTCAAAACACAAATATTACAAATATGTTGAATTTTAAAGAAAACTCTTTCATGAAAATGCGGCTGTATAAAGGAAATAAAATCTTATTTCTATTTTCAGGCTATAGATTCAGGATATAAATTTGAAACCAGAGAAAAAATCGATGGTTAAAAATAGAGTCATAAAAGGAAATATTAATATAAATGAAAAAGAAAAGCCCAGTTTTCTCAGGCTTGGCGTTCCAGAATTTCAAAGTACTGTTTTTTTGTCAATAGTCTCATGAAGTTGAGTGATACCTTTGGCTTTTCTTAGTTAGTCACTAAATCCCTAAAGGAAAAAAATGAGTTGGAACAGAAAAGAAGAAATGGAGAATCACAAGTTAAGGCTGATTATTATGACCTGTTGAATGCTGGCCAAAAAAGGCTGGTTGTTGGGTTGTTTGGAGGTCAGAATGTCTACCACAAATGCTATTTCTTGTCATAAAGACTGGTTACAAATTGCTAACTTGAAGATCTTGCATAAATAGAGTTTTGAAGCTGGGACAACTGATTCTTATTAATGACTCACAAGTGATTCAGTGTAGTTAAACAACAGCAAATGTTTTTGCCCCCAAAGCCATACCCTAAAACCAGGAGTCAAGTTACTCACAGAGGTCTTGCAAATTAACCAATGGGATGACTTGTGTGGTGGATCTCACCCACATTGAGGGTATATAAAAGGTCTTTACAGGGGAATTGTCCACACTGAAGTGACGCTTCTCCTCTCCTCCTCTACCCAAGGACAACCTCAACAACCAACAACCATGTGTGGCAGCTACTATGGAGGCTGTGGCTATGGAGGCTGTGGCTATGGAGGCTGTGGCTACAGAGGCTGTGGCTATGGAGTCTGTGGCTATGGAGGCTGTGGCTACAGAGGCCTGGGCTGTGGCTATGGCTCCAGCTATGGCTGTGGCTTCCGCAGACTGGGCTGTGGTTATGGCTGTGGCTCTGGCTGTGGCTATGGCTATGGCTCCCGCTCCCTCTGTGGCTGTGGCTATGGATACGGCTCTGGCTATGGCTCTGGCTATGGCTGTTACTATTGAGGTCGCCATGGGAGACTCTCACCCTCCACACCCGGACATGGGATTCACCAGTTCTGAGCCCCACAGCTTCTGAGCCTTTTCCCTTGGGTGATGATATCCTGCATGATGAAAGTCTAGCATGGTCTGTTGTTGCCTACAACCCAACCTACAGATTCCCTGAGTTTACGCAGGAAGTGGGAGATGGTGAAATTCACCTGTGACCCCCACAGTTCTGCTTTCATCAGGATGATGGTGTCAGAGCAACTGCCTCAAAGATATTCATGCTGGAGCTTGTTTCTCTGTTGACCCAATAAACTTGTTCAATCCAAACAACAACGCTGGTTTTATGTCAGTCATTTGATGCCTAGGATTAACATTTTTTTTTGTTTGTTTCTGTTTTCAAGAAAGCTAATGATTACTTTATTTGGGAGATATTTTTCTCTCATTATTTTTAGGTCGGTTATCTTGGAAAAGTACTATTTTTCTTGTAAACTTCAGTTTCCTCCTCCTTCGATACTGAGGTAATAATGTATTATACTAGGTGACTGTTAACACTAAATCAAGAATTACCTATATGTTAGGTTAAGCATTGCTTGACATATAATACATAATAAAGAAAAAAATTAATTTCACCAAGCTTTCATATTCATGTTCCTTAAAATAAATGAATATTTTTGCTATATCCTTCTCTTGTTTTTTTTTCTTTTTTTAAAGATTTTATTTATTTATTTGATAGAGAGCAGGAGAGAGAGAGAAAGAGAGCATGAGCAGAGGGGAGGGTTAGGTAGAGAAGCAGGCTCCCACTGAGGAGGAAGTCCAATGAGGGACTTCATCCTAGGACCCTGGGATCATAACCTGAGCTGAAGGCAGATGCTTAACTCACCAACCACCCAGACACCCTATCACTCTCTTCTTTTAATCTTCCATTTTAAAGGTATCATTTTAAAATATGCATGCAATTTAAAGGTATGAAAGACATAATCCAAGGAATAGTTCAGTAATCTTCTACATTCCAAGCTGTTGATAAATTATAAATCTGTTTGGCATGCATGGTGGGCCATAATATTTAGATAACTGTATCTCAGATTAGTCTGAGAAGTTTCAGGGTCTCATGAGATTCCAGTTCAAGATGTTGGATGGGGCTGTGGTCACGCCTGAGGCGTACTGGGGAAGGATTCACTTTCAGACTCATGTTGCTGTTGGCAGATCTCAGTTCATTGCATTTGTAGGAACATAAGGCCCATTTTCTTTCTGGTTTCTGGCCAGAGGCCCTTGCACGCTCTCGGCTGAACTCACCCTTAGCTGCAAAAGCTTGCCGGTAGTTCTTGGCTAAGTAAATTTCCAACATTGTTGCTTGTTTTCTCAGAGCCAGCAAGGAAGAAGAAAGACTCCAGTAAGATGAATGCTATGATCTTATGTGACATAATCACACACAACCATTTCCATTTGCCATATTTTATTGGTTACAAAGCAAGTCACGGGTTTCCTTCACACTCACAAAGGGCGTTTGCAGCAGGACGTAGGAATCAAGTGGGCATGTGGAGAGTTTGCCTACCATAGACTCAATGTTATTCATCCATCATAGGAATTGGCAAATTGTCTTTCATTTTCACAGCTCTTCAACAGCTTAGGTAATATTAGCATCATCTCGTCCTCTAATTTGGTAGAATTCTGAGAGATGACCTGGATCTTGGCTTTTAGGTGAGTTGTTTTGTTAATGATTTTATTACTTCAAGGAAATAGAACTGTTTTGATTTCTGAATCTAATGGTATCCATTTAAGTAATACATATTTTCCAAAGAAATTATCTATTTCATATGAGTTTTTAATAGAGATCTGAAAAGTTATCTTATATGGTGTTTAAAATTTCTTCTATTTTAATGTTCCCTCTTGTTATTTATTTTTTTATATGATTTCTGTCCCTTTTTTTTCCTCATCAGTTAGCAAGTTCTGTTCATTGTTTCTTTTGGTTCATTATTATATCATCTTTTTTTTTTCTGATTCTCTGCTGCATTAACTTCTGCTTTACTATTTATTATTTCTATCTTTGTGTTTCTTTGTTTTTTCTCAAAGTTTGTGTAATAAAATATAATATTATGAAATATTAATTTATCTCCTTTCATTTTTACTAATTAAAGTGTTCATGCTATGAATTTTTCTCTAAAAACTGTTTTAAACATTTCTCATAGATGGTATTACGGGCCATTTTCATTATTATTAATTATTTTAAAAATTTCAAGTTCATTTGTATGACCTCTCTCACACAAGAACTTTTTAATGGAATGTGTTTTATTTTCCAAGTTAAAGGGTGTTTTTGTTTTTTTAACTGTTTACTTTTCTTCTTGAAGGGCTTTCTGTTTTGTTTTTGTTTTCAATTATTAGTTCTAAAGTCTGACATCAGAGAGAATTTTTTTTACTAGTATTTCTACTTTACAAAACTTAAACTTTCTGTGTGACAAAATATATGGTCAGTTTTTGTGGATGTTCTGTGGGAGCTGAGAAGAAGGTTCACTATTGTTAGGGAAAAAGTCAACATATAACCATAAAAGCTACCTTATTCATAATATTGTTATATTGATAATATTGAAAATATTGTGACTTTTCCCACTCCATTTGTCTTGTTCTGAAAGTGTTATTTTTTTTAAAGATTTTATTTATTTATTTGACAGTGAGAGAGAGATCACAAGTAGAGAGGCAGGCAGAGAGAGAGGGGGAAGCAGGCCTCCTGCTGAGCAGAGCGCCCAATGTGGGACTCCGTCCCAGGACCCTGAGACCACGACCCGAGCCGAAGGCAGAGGCTTAACCCACTGAGCCACACAGGCGTCCCCTGAAAGTGTTATTTTAAAGTCCCCCATTATTAGTGTGTTTCTATGTCTTGGCCTCATATAACTGTGTCTTCACAAAAGGGGTATGCATGTTATTTGGTGTATACATGTTGGTAAGTATATTTTTTTTCAAAATTTTATTTAAATTTCAGTTAGTTCACGTACAGTGTCGTATAAGTTTCAGGTATAGAATTTAGTGATTTCTCACTTACATATAATACTGAGTGCTCATCACAACAAAGTGCCTCCTTAATCCCGCATCACCTATTTAACCCATCCCTCCACCCACCTCCCCTCCAGCAACCCTCAATTTTTTTCTCTATAGTTAGGAGTCCGTTTTATGGTTTGCCTCTCTTTTTTCCACTCCATGTTCATCTGTTTTATTTCTTAAATTGCACATATGAGTGAAATCATATGATATTTGTGCTTCTATGACTTATTTGACTTAACATTGTACTCTCTAACTCCGTCCACATCATTGCAAATAACAAGATTTCACTCTTTTTTATGGCTGAGTAATATGAAATAGAAGAGAAAACTATATGCTCATATAATCTTTGACAAAGCAGGAAAGAATATCCAATGGGAAAAAGACAGTCTTTTCAACAAATGGTGGTGGGAAAAGTGGACAGCCACATGCAGAGGAATGAAACTGGACCACTATCTCACACTATACACAAAAATAAATTCAAAATGGATGAAGCACCTACACGTGAGGCAGAAAACCATCAAACTCCTGGAGGTGAACACGGGTATTAACCTCTTAAACATGTTGCCATAGGCAAAGAAAACAAAACTATTGGGAATTCATCAAGACAAAAACCTTCTGCACAGTGAAGAACAAACAACAAAACTAAAAGACAACCTACAGAGTGGGAGAAGATATTTGCAAGTGACGTCTTTGATAAAGGGTTAGTATTCAAAATGTATAAAGAACTTAAGAAACTTGACACCCCAAACACAAATAATCCAGTTAAAAAATGGGCAGAAGCCATCCACAGGCATTTTCCAAAGAAGGCACACAGATGGCCAACGGACACATGAAAAGATGCTCAACATCACTCGTCAGGGAAATGCACATCAAAACCACGATGAGATATCAATGCACACCCATCAGAAAGACTAAAATTAACAACACAGAAAACAACAGGTGTTTGCAAGGATGTAGAGAAAAGGGAACCCTCTTACGCAGCTGGTGGGAATGAAAACTGGTGCAGCCCCAGTGCAGAGTACTATGGAGCTTCCTCAAAAAGTTAAAAATAGACCCACCCTACAATCCAGCTCTTGCACTACTAGGTATTTGCTCAAAGGATACAAAAATACTGATTCGAAGGAACACATGCACCCCAATGTTTATAGCAGCACTATCAACAATAGTCAAATTATTGAAAAAGCCCAAATGTCCATAAACTAAAGAATGGATAAAGAATATGTGGTTATATATAAGTAAGATATTTCTTGTGATTTGTTTGGAACTGTCATGAGAAAGCTCTCTTCTTTGTCATAGCTAATGCTTTTTGGCTTGAATTCTATTTGGCTGATGTCAGGTTTATATGTTTTCTTGTGACCTTTTGCACAGATACCTTTGTATATGCCTTTATTTTTTCGTTATTCTGAATCAATTTTGTTTAGGTATATATACAGCATATAGTGATGTTTTCCTTCAGGAGTCAAATTCAGAATGTTTTATTTAATAGATAAGTGAAGCCAATTTATATGTATTGATAAGACTGAAATATTTCAAAACTCAATACTCTTAAATAATTTTAAAAAATGGCATTGGAATGGTTTGTAGTTTTCCTAGTGGTTACTTGGTTATCTTTGTATCTATAACAAATTTAATGTGCTAAGTTCTGTCTTTTCTTATTCAATATTTTATTATGTGATATATTAGTTATTTCATATTCTTGACTTCCACTGTTGTCTATAGAACAGCAGCTTAAGTTAGTTTTCTCTCTCCATCTCCTGCTAGTCCCTTGTCTTTTACCTGGTTTATTACTACTTTGTCATCACAACATATTTATATATTATTAATCCTCAAATATAATCCCTGTGTTTGATTTGGTTATATATTACACTAAATATGTATCACTGCACACACACACACACACACACAGTCACCGGTATGTATATAGATACACATATGTCTAAACCTATATGTCTCCAGCATTTTGCTGCTCAGTATAGCCTTTTGGGTGCAGAATTTCCCAATTTATTCTATGCTGAAAACTGTTGTTCTAATACATTGTTACAGGAAAGACAGCTTCATTAGATATAAAGTTTTTACTTCGTACTAGCTTTTATTAGTTAGGCTTTAAATGCTCTCTCTTCCACCTGTCTTTGAATGTAGCTTTTTTTTCTTTTGAATGTAGCTTTTGAAAATTCAGATTAAGAGCTTAATACTTTATCTTTTGTAAATTATTTGATTGCTGAAAAGTCTTGAGTAAGCCATCTTTATCATTGAAATATAATATTTTAATAGCATATATCTTACAATTAATAATTTTAAATTCATATTCTGTTATCATTAGGACCTGTCAATGAGTATTTTTTGATCAAACAAAATCAACACTAGAATATATCATAATTAAATATTTGAAAAGTAAAGGCAAAGAAATAAATCTTGAAAGTAGCCAGAGAGACACAACAGATTTTCTACAGAATAACAGCAATTTGAATAACAATTGCTTTGTCATCTGAATGGAGTAATAAAATATTGCATAGTAGTTTTCAAATGGTGAAAGAGAAGAACTGTTATCCATGTATTTTACATCTTGCAAAGCTACCTTTCAAGAATGAAGGGGAGGAACGCCTGGGTGGCTCAGTTGGTTAAGGGGCTGCCTTCGGCTCAGGTCATGATCCCAGCGTCCTGGGATTGAGTCCCACATCGAGCTCCTTGCTCAGCAGGGAGCCTGCTTCTCCCTCTGCCTCTGTCTGCCTGTGCTCGCTCGCTCTCTCTTCCTCTGACAAATAAATAAATAAATAATTCTTAAAAAAAAAAAGAGAATGAAGGGGAAATAAAAACATCCTCAGAAGGTAAAAAAAAAAACTTGTTATTAGCAAGCCTACATTTAAAGATTGACTTGAAAAAGTTCTCTGAACAAAAATGAAATGCTAAAGGAAGAGATCTTGAAACATCGAGAAGGCACAATGAAAAAAACAGGAATATGAGTACCTATAACAGACTAACCTCCTCCTCATGAGTTTTAGAAATCATATTTAGTGTTTGAAATAAATAGTATAACACTATAATCAGAGCAATAAGAGTAAAAGTAGACATGATAAGGGGATCTAAATCAAAGCAAATGCCCAACACTTCACTTGTGGCCATAAATATTGATACTGGTACACTGTTATAAGTTGCATATGCATATTATAATACCCAGAGGAAGCATTATAAAAACTATGCAAATATATGCACTCAAAAATACCATAAATAAATTAAGATGCAAGGCTATAAAATGTTCAAAAAACATAGAAAGGCAAGAAAAATAAACAGAGGAACAAGAGCTAGAAGAAACAAATAGAAAACAAATAATAAAATGACAGACTTAAATGCTAGCATATCAATAATTACATTGAATGTGCATGGTCTAAATACATTAGTCAAAGACAGAGATTGGAAAAGTGGATTAAAAAGTCCAACATGACCTATATATATTTTGTTTATAAGAAACTTACTTCAGGGCGCCTGGGTGGCTCGGCCGGTTAAGCTTCTGCCTTCGGCTCGGGTCATGATCTCATGGTCCTGGGATGGAGCCCAGCATCAGGCTCTCTGCTTGGTGGGGAGCCTGCTCCCGCCCCCCCCCGCTTGCCTCTCTGCCTACTTGTGATCTCTCTCTCTCTCTGTCAAATAAATAAATACAATTAAAAAAAAAGAAAAAAAAGAAACTTACTTCAAATTCATTGACATAGGTAGGCTGCAAGTAAAAGGATGGAAAAGGTTATGTCATGTAATCATTAATAAACTAAAGCAGGAGGTGGCCATTTAACACCAGATAAAATAGACCTCAGACCAAAGAAAATTACTAGAGACAAAGAGTCATATTACATATGGTATAAGGTTTAATCCACCAGGAAGAAATAATAATTCTAAGTGGGTACCAAACAATAGAGTTTCAAAATATATGAATTAAAGGTAGTAAAATTGAAAATAGAAATAGAGAAATTTACAATTATACTTAGGTATGTTCAACTCACCTTCTGAGAAACTAATAGGTCTAATATGCAGAAAACAACTTGGAGACAGATGATCTGAGCAACACAATCAGCCAAAAGAGTTTTTCATATTATAGAATTCTTTACCCAGCAATAAGAATAAATATATTTTCAATTAAAGTATGTATATATTTTGAGGCCAGTCTTTAAGTTTTGCCCTATACCTAAGAGGGCTTCTCTTACCTGTCTTTCCACTGGTTTTCTGAGAAAACCAGCTGGCTTATGGTTTAGCTTATTGCTATCAAAGAGCGACAAAGTTCCTCTCAATTACTTATCCTCAAAATCTCTGCTGTTTTCAAGCATATGCTTAAGCTTGAATTTCCCACACATTACTCTAAACAAACTAGTTCATTTGAGAAAAGGTTCAGAACTCTCTGTTTTTATGGTTTGCCTCTTGCTTTGTGCAAAATATCTGAGCAACAACTCTAGAACCAGGGATAGGAACAGTTGCTTGCTTACTATCTCATAAAGACACATCTGCATTACTAGCAATCACTGGGCTTGGGCAGTAGCCTCTTGTTTTTTTAGGCTTGATGCCTTTGTGATGCAATCTCCTTCTTATGAGTGACCTGGGGTGATGGAAAATAAGATAAGACCTCAAGATTATTAGCTTGCTGGGTGATGGGTAGAGTTTGACCCTACATTTGGGAACTGGGTACACAAAGGGAAACATATAACTCTTGGCCATGTTCACTTGGAATTTGGCCACTGCAACATAGAACAAGAGAGCATGAGATATACTGCTGGCCTGTCCAGATAGGAGAGATAATGTAGCCTTGACAAAGGGAGGGAGTACTGTTTTTGTGGCCTCCTCTGTCCAGAGTTGAGCTTCTGCCACATTAACTGGGAGGAAAGAGGATGGAAGAAGCAGATTGCGGCTTAAGTAGATCAAGACTCTCACCAAACATTGATTAAGCTGATTTTCTTGAATGAATGTTTCTACATTTGTTTTGTGCCCTTAGGGCAATTTCCAAAGACTTGAATTTTTTTTAAAGTAAGTAATATATTTGAAGAAGGTCTGATATCTGATGGCTACTTTTTTAAGTATGGTGGGATTGAGTCTAAAGTCACAGCTTCAATATAGCTTCCACTCTGATCTTTTTGACCACTGTAACACAGGGCCCTCGACCTGCCTTTTAAGACTCCTGTCCACTATGGCAGGACCAAAGCCAAGTCTATTAGAAAAGGGGCTTACTTAGTGTCTCTCCTTCCAGTTTTGCTGCCTGTCAATGTTTGCAGATGTCAGGGTGATACAGCACCATGTGTTGCCTGTTTTCAGTTGATGGAGGATAAACAGATAACCCTATATTCTTTCTTCCTTTGGATACCTTAAAAAAATCCATTTTGTAGCTGCTTAAGAGTTTAGCCAACTTCATTCTTTCTTCCTTTGGATACCTTAAAAAAATCCATTTTGTAGCTGCTTAAGAGTTTAGCCAACTTCATACTTTGCCATTCGGTAAGTAATTTTGTATGGATCTTAAATTAGAAGCCTCTAATTCTAACAATAGTCACTAAAAGTTTATAAGATAATGTTGCCTTATACTTTATCATTATTGATGTCATCATTAACACTTAACAAGTGGAATTAATAAAGAGACATTATTATAAACATCTTTGCTAAACATGAACCAAGCTGGAAGAATCAAGGTTACTTTTTACAGCCTATAGGTTGGATCAGACTTGTGTTTTGTGGATTTGGTCTGCCTCAGTCCCTGCTTTGTTATGAATGCTGGAAGGTCGTGGGCTTGAAGGAAGGCAAATATCAACCTCTGTGATAAATTTACTGAAGCAGACTTAAATTCAGTCATCTCTCTGTGCCAACATAGAATCACATGCAGAATCACACAGAATCAACACGGGAATCACAGGCAGAATAGCTACCTGTGCAGCCACCATACATTGATTGAGCTTGAGGACATATTTTATGAGTGATTAAAAAGAAACAGCTGTAATATATGATTTAAGTGGGGGGCTCCTGGGTGGCTCAGTGGGTTAAAACCTCTGCCTTCGACTCAGGTCATGATTCCAGGGTCCTGGGATCGAGTCCCACATCAGGGTCTCTGCTCAGCAGGGAGCCTGCTTCCTCCTCCCTCTCTCTCTCTCTCTCTGCCTGCCTCTCTGCCTACTTGTGATCTCTGTCAAATAAATAAATAAAATTAAAAAAAATATGATTTGAGGGAAAACAGTTACAGCTTCCTGGAGCCACAGATTCAATAGCTGAGTATCAGGGAAAAAATTAAATTGGATAAAGTGATAAGAAAGGGGGTACTGTTTCTACCAATGATTTTAGTCAAACATCGGCTAGACCAAAGATGAGGCTTTGATAAGACCAAGTTATATTATAGTTGCTTTCGGGTCTGCTCATGAAAACACATTTTGTAAAAGTGCTGTTGAATATAGCTATCAGTCAGGCCTAACACCTCCATATCCTCAACTGTAGATAGCCAAAGGGTGACCAAACTCTTCCTCTGTCTTTTACACATACACAGACTGCAACAGACATTATATACAGATATATATCTGTGCATTGTAATACTATATACTATATAATATTATATAATATATATGCTGTGCTATATAATATGCATAATACATATGATGTGCAATTGTGATATAAGATGATTTTCAATGAAAAATGAATTTAGACATTTTCCCAAATGAAAACGGTTCAGGTTGCTTATATTTAATCATGTACCAATAAAATAACATTGAGGCTTTTGTTTTCAATATTTGGAAACTCCAGATAATTGATCAAAGGAGTTCTGATGTGGTATTCTGGCTCAGATTTGGTTGTCATTGTTTGAACAGCCCATAATATTGTTATTATAAATAATGGAGTAGATATACTTAGTGTCTCACAGGATAATGATCTAAAGAGATCAACAATCTAGAATTTCTTAGAAGAATCCAGAATACCAGAATCTTCCATACCAGCATGGATGGTAAGAGGTATATTCATAGCTACCATAGCCACATCCCAGGCTTCCACGGCCATACCTCAGGCCACCATAGTAGTTGCTGTAGAAGCTCATGTGTGAGAAGAAGGCTTGGAAGAACAGAGTCAGTTTCTAAAGTTTAAAGTTTATAATCTACAAAGAACCTTATAAACCAACTAAGTGGAATGTGGGGCAAACCACAGGCACTGCTGGATTCATCTTGCAAACTAATTGGCATTAAAACCGTCTCAAGAATTTCTCATAACTAATATATCCAAGACAACTTTGGTATGTGTCAGGAGGCTTGTAATGAAATCATGTGCCTTTGATGAGAGATTCTTCTACTTTGGTGACTTGTTTATTCCAGATTCCAAATTTAGACTGTGTTACTGCTACCATAACATCATATAACCCATGCAGATTCTACCTATTGAAAATGCTAGTTTTATTTAATACTATTCTTATATCTGCATATTTGCTGCCTTGAGAACAAAAGGGTAGTTTCAAAGGAAAGAGAAAGATGGAAAGAATGTGGGAGAGGAGACATGGTGCCGGGATTCACTTGTAAACACTGAATGACTACGTGTTTATATATACTTCACATTTACATGTGTCCATAATTTTATAAATGACCCCAAACCATGGCAGAGACTTTGAAGTTTGACCCCATTAACCCTAAATATGTAGAAAAGGAGGGACTTATTTACTAGAAATTTGAGTTTTAATGGATTCCAGAAACTCTCAAATGATTTATTGATGTCATGCTCCACTGGATATGTTGCACTGAAAAAGACACATCTCTTCTGGTATTCTTGCTCAAAATGTAGAGCCTCAATATACATGTGATAAAACTCTAGACAAACTCAAACTGGGGAATATTTTACAAAACACCCAACTCTTTCGAACTGTTAAGGCTATGAAGGTCAAGGAAAGACAGAGGAACTGACACTAGTTAAAGAGACTAAAAAGGTCTCATAACAGTGTGAATTGGATTATGGAACAGAAAAAAGACATGAATGGAAAAAATGATGAAATAAAATCTATAGTTTAGTTAAGAGTATCATATAAAGTTAATTTCTTTGAATTGATAAATATACTATGGTTGTGAAAGATATTAACATTAGGGAACATTAAGAGTTGGGTATATAAGAATTTTCTGTACTATTTTGGAACTTTCTATAGGTCTAAAGTTATTAAAAATATGATGTTTAAAGGAAATATAAAAATACTCTTTCATTTCATTGATTTGATCATTTTCTTTTTTTTAATATTTTATTTATTTATTTGACAGCGATAGAGATCACAAGAAGGCAGAAAGGCAGGCAGAGAGAGAGGGGGAAGAAGGCTCCCTGCTGAGCAAAGAGCCCAATGTGGGGCTCGATCCCAGGACCCTGAGATCATGACCCTGATTTGATCATTTTCTAATTCACTTATCAAACTTTATTGAGAACCAATTATATACTAGGCACTACCTATTTGTTTTAAGATTTATTTATTTGAGAGAGAGAGAGAGAGAAAATACACGGTGGGTGGAGGGGTAGAGGGAGAAGAAGAGTGAGAATCTCAAGTAGGCTCCATGCTTAGTGTGTGGTGCCTCATGAGGGACTTGATCCAATGACCCCGAGACTCTGACCTGAGCAGAAATCAAGAGTTGGATGACTACCCAACTGAGCCACCCAGGGACCCCAATACCAGGCACTATTATGAGCACTGGGGCAGCACAATGGGTAAGACAGACAAGGACACTATTGTGATGGAGCTTATGTTCTAGATTAAGGAGGGGCAGGAGATTCAAGACAGACAAAGATGAATGAATTAGATAATTTCTAATTGTGATGAGTCTGTGTAAATAATAAATCAAGATGAGCTAAGGAAAGCTTGGAGAGTTATTGGTGAAGGATTACTTCAGACTGAGTGATCAGGGAAAGCCTCACTGAGACAACAAAGAGAGAAGGATGAGCCATTCTCACTATTACTTCAGGATCTCAAAGGCAGAGCCTTTAAGGTGGAAACAAGCAGGCCCATTTGAAGAGCTGAGAAGCTACTGTGATCTATATTTTGTAATGTAGAGGAACAGGGTTACCAGATGAGCTCATAGATGTAGTCAAGGCTGTGACACGCAGGGTCATATCAGCTGTGTTTTCTAAGCTTCGGGTTGCCAGATGCAGCAAACAAATATTGAAATCCAGATTTAATTGCATGTCTGGTACATATCTTAGCCATCTTAATGTGGGCAGACACTGAAGGATTACGGTCAGGGAAGGTCATGATCTGATCTGTGCCAGGCATGCTTTGAGACCTAGAAGAAAAAAAATGAAAAAGCTTGAGTAATATAAAGAATCATCAACTTAATTTTGTTTTGTTAAATTTCTAATGATGATTAATCTATGAAGAATATACACACATTTAAATATTAAGATTGGAAATATATGAAATATTATATATAAGATATATATCATATATATAATAAGATTGGAAATATAAATTGAAAAAAAAAAGTGATTCATCTAACAGGAGTCCAAGTGGAGACTAGAACCATAGGTGGGGTAAACAGCTAGTGAGGCATTCTCACAGTTGAGGGTAAAATCTGTTGAGAAAAGAGAAAGGACATTTAGAAGGAAAAGCCACTGAGGTTGGAATTCAACCAACTGTGCATGGCAGGATGAAGGTAAAGGTTGGAGAGCCTTTCAGGAATGAAGAGAGAAGCTGGTGAACCTGAATGCTGCTGAGAGGCTGACTAAGATACTTGACCTCTAGAGTTGGTGAGGCTGAGGTCCTGATGATCTCTGTCAGAGGGGTCTCAGGAGAGTAGTGGAGATCAAAGATCAAAACACAGGAACAGAGAGATAAAGGATTCTTAGAATACTGCCGTGGAAATACAATTGTGAAGTTCTGTTGTGAAACAGAATACAGAAATGGGGATTATGCTGAAGAGTGTGAAGAATGAAAGAAAGCTTGTTTAATTTTTGATTATGAAATATATTTGAGAATTGAGTATATTTAGAACAGCACACCTACCAGAAAAGATAGGGAAAAAAAGAATGGCATGCCGTGTGAAGCTCTCATTGCTATGATCAAGGAGAACAACTTAATTCTTCAGAAGAGACACATTAATTAAGAATCTAGGGAGAGGGGTGCCTGGGTGGCTCAGTGGGTTAAAGCCTCTGACTTCAGCTCAGGTCATGATCCCTGGGTCCTGGGATCGAGCCCTGCATCGGGCTCTCTGCTCAGCAGGGAGCCTGCTTCCCTCTCTCTCTCTGCCTTCCTCTCTGCCTACTTGAGATCTCTGTCTGTCAAATAAATAAATAAATAAAATATTAAAAAAAAAAGAATCTAGGCAGAAAAAAACTCTAACAAACGTTATTAGAGACATCGTTTGCATAAAATGCAATGTATTCGATATTCTTTTAAATAAAATACAGAAAACCCCAGATTAATTATAGTTCTTTTAGTTACCTGATGCAATTCAGTTCTACCAAATTTAAGCCATGATCTAAGAACTTAAATATTGTTGAAGAAGAATAAAAATCATGCTATTTCAATTTGTGTTTGCTAAAAACTTACTGTTCACTAGGCTCTGAACTGTGAGAATTGAGTCTATTGCGATTTTCTGTATGGAAAATTTGAACATGATGTCAAATCATGGTGAGGATGTCCTCTGGCTTTAATTTCTCTCTCCAACAGGTAGTGACTAAAATTTCACAATAGTCTGGTGCTTTACAAAAACACATCTCCCACGAAACACACATGGAAAGCACATTCAAAGACATATGACCATTGAGTAGAAGAATGTGTTGATGGGATCATTAAATGAAATTTTTTTCTGTTTCATTAGTATGCTATTTTCTTTTGACTTATTTGAAATAGTTACCATGTCAGATGAATTGCATTATTTGAAAAACCTGTGTCCTTATTCTGAACGTCTCCAGAGAGAGTAGATTAAAATGCAGAGGGTGTTTAACTTCTTGAGCCATCTTCCCTGTGATATAAACCGGCATCAATTCCATTCTATAAACCCTGCTAAGGTTACTTGAAGAAATACATAAAATGATATTTTGCCTAAGCACTGTAATTAAATGTCAAAAATCTGTGTGGCTGTATAGAGAATGCTGTCTTCCCACATGCATTTTCTTAAAGACAGAGAAGTCTGTTTTTAAACTAACATAAAACTACTCCTGCTTTTCTTGGGCTATCATGCTGGGTGAGCTATCACACTGACTGGAGTAATTCAAGGGTGATGTAAGAGAGCTTAGCATGTCAGATTCTGAAGCATACTGATTTGACGTTTAGAGAAAAAATAGTTTTCTTATTGTTAACAAAAATATGTGATGCTAAGCTCATTAGGTAGTTACTGTGAATATTGACTAATCACTGCATATACAATTAGGACAAAAAATATAAAAATTGGATCCCACAGAATAACTTGTATTTACTTGTCCTTCAGGAGAAGTTGGACATAAGTGAGAATAAAAGTCATTGGTATAAACAGGAAAGTAGAGATACTTTGTTCAGACCTGTTTCCCTTGATTTTAATGAGCTAAATTATTATCAACATCATGAGCATGAAAGATACATTATGTTTTCAAGAGAGAAAAAGGAATTAAATCCTTGAAGAAATTAATTATTTGGATCAAGAGAGAAGAAAAACTCAGGAATAGAAAGAAATGTTATTCTTTGTGAAATGCTACACAATAATATAATTGTTTGGGGACCGAGACCCTCACAAATGCATTCTTTTTTGAATTAAAAATGATTATAGGAAGCTAAAATGAAGGTCTAATGTGGGGCAGGACTGTGTAGAGTGCATGTCTCCCCTCATTCAAGCCCTAAACTGTATAAAAGTTCAAACAAAGTAAATCACCTTAATACCTCTGAAGCTTTATCTTATGGTTGAGGAACAACAAACTAATGCAATTAATCATAAAATTAGCCAGTGACATGACACGTGTTGTGGTGACACCCACTCTGGGAGCATATAAAAGGTCTCTGCAGGGAGAAATGTCCACACCACAGTGAAGTAACACTTCTCCTCTCCTCATCTACCCAACAACAACCTCAACAACCAACACCATGTGTGGCAGTTACTATGGAGGCTATGGCTACGGAGGCTGTGGCTATGGACGCTGTGGCTACGGAAGCTGTGGCTATGGAGGCTGTGGCTATGGAGGCCTGGGCTGTGGCTATGGCTCCAGCTATGGCTGTGGCTTCCGCAGACTGGGCTGTGGCTCTGGCTGTGGCTCTGGCTGTGGCTATGGCTATGGCTCCCGCTCCCTCTGTGGCTGTGGCTATGGCTGTGGCTCTGGCTGTGGCTATGGCTATGGCTCCCGCTCCCTCTGTGGCTACGGATGTGGCTCTGGCTACGGCTCTGGCTTTGGCTGCAACTAACTGAGGTTGCCGTGGGAGACTCTCACCTTCCACACCTGGACATGGGATTCACCAGTTCTGACACTTTCTGAGCCCCATGGTTGGGGCTGATTATCCTGTATCACATGTGTTAGATATGACTTTTTCTGAAGACTTGAACTCTGGTGCTTTCTTCTTCTGAACTACATCTCCTTCCTTTCCTGGTTATAAAAAAAGTATAAAAAGTAGAAGAATATGAAAATTATCCCATGAGCTCCTGCCAGGTGTCTCATCTGGGTTATGTTGTCATGGATCCTGCCTTTTGATTTTCATACAGATTATTTTTCTCCATTTTTCTAATAAACTTCTTCAATCTGGCATAATAATCTTGGTC
>RCUC01151883.1:0-17737 GCA_003697995.1 Taxidea taxus jeffersonii | reverse complement strand
TGCCCTAGGAGGGCTCTTGGCTTCGACTAGGATCGGAGCTGCTTTCGCTTCTACAGTCGGTGTACGCTTCTCAGCTAGGAGGTGACGCGGCGAGGAATGAACGTGGGCAGGGAGAGAGGAGGGGCAGCTCTCCCTGCTTCCAGGGGAAGCTTCATTTGGAGCGTAGGTGTGGTTGCTTGGATGGGCTCAGGCCCTGCGGGACCCACGTCCATCAAACGAGGGTCAAGCAGTGAGTGGGACATAAGTCGGACTCCAGCGTAGTAACTCCCTGTAGGGCGCCGGGCGATGCGTGGTGGAATTTGGAATTGTACTGGGTTAGGGTCAGGGTTACTACTGCTCCCGAGGTCTCCTGGGGATAGGTGAGCATTGAGGAGCGAGGTGTGCTTTGTTAGAAGGGTAAGGGGAGGGTGTTTCCGGCTGGGGTCATGGCGTGTGTGAACGTCGCAGACGGGAGACCGCAGGGTTGGCTGCTGGCCAATAAGCTATTCCTTCTGTTGGTCCATGGAGCAAGGATTGAGGTATAGGAGAGTCAAGGTCAGTACACGCCGGTGGTTTATGGAAGACGAAGTAATTGTAGCTGATCATTAATTTGTGATGAGAGGCAGGCGGAAGCTGCCCCGCGGATATGATGCTGAAATAGCGACTAGACTTGCGTTCTCAGCGGACGGAGTTTTGTATTGGAGCGTTGGAAAAGTTGGAGGACTTGGGTGGCAGGTGAGGGAGAATTAATGACAGATGCTCACCGAGGGAGGCCTGGGACTCCTCCGAGTGTGGGATTATGGCTGTGCGGACGGCGTGGACCGACCCATGGAGAGGTGATTAGTTTGGGTGCGGGAGCGAGGGCAGGGCTCCGCGTGGAAGTACGGAGTGGCCTGCACACTGCTTCGGGCGAACTCTCGGATGTGTCCCTGCCTGTGAGCTGGGGACGGTGCCGTTTACCTCAGGAGGTCGTGAGACTTAAAAATGAGACTCTCTTTGGGAAGCGTGTGGTGTGGCGTGCGGCTCAGGGGGTGCCCTCAGGGAAGAGGACCCCCTCAGGCGGAGGGCCCCTGAGCACTTGCTGGGTGGGGTGAAGAAAGTGCCCTGAGCCAGCAGCGCCATTCTGGCTTGGACAGCACCACTCCGTGAATTCGGGAAAGGGTTAGAGAGGTTAGGAGTACGACTGACCTCCTTTGAATTCTTGTTCTTTCTTATGAATGGGGGTGCCGTGGGGGTCCTCAAGCCTCCGTAAGATGACCTCGGCAAAGCAGACACTTGGAAGTACCCAGCAGAAGTTAACTCACCCTCTGGTCTCACCATCTCGCTTCTGTTCATCTAACAATGACGGACTTATTACTGTGTCAGTGTGTGTCAAAAAGGTTTTATTTTTATTGTTATTTATTTACTTTTAATTTTTATTAACATATAATGTATCATTTGCCCCAGGGGTACAGGTCTGTGATTCATCAGTCTTACACACGTTACAGCACTCACCGTCCCCAGTGTCCCTCCCCCAGCCACCCCGTCCCCCAACCCTCCTCCCCTCCAGCAACCCTCAGTTTGTTTCCTGAGGTTAATAATCTCTTAGGGTTTGTCTCCCTCTCTGGTTTCATCTTGTTTCATTTTTTCCCTCTCTCGTCTTATGATCCCTGCCTTGTTCCTCAAATTCCTCATATCAGGGAGATCATATGATATTTGTCTTTCTCTGACTGACTTATTTCACTCAGCATAATACCCCCTAGTTCCACACACGTCATCACAAATGGCAAGAGTTTATTTCTTTTGATGGCTGCATAGTATTCCATTGTGTATGTACATCACATCTTTTTTATCCATTCATCTGTCGATGGACATCTGGGCTCTCTCCATAGTTTGGCTATTGTGGACGTTGCTGCTGTAAACATTCAGATGCACGTGCCTCTTCAGGTCACTATATTTGTATCTTTAGGGTAAATACCAGTAGTGCAATTGCTGGCTCATGGGGAAAAATGTGTGTTTTATTTATTTTTTTTAAAGATTTTTATTTATTTATTTGACAGAGATCACAAGTAAGCAGAGAGGCAGGCAGAGAGAGAGGGGGAAGCAGGCTCCCTGCCAAGCAGAGAGCCCAATGTGGGGCTTGATCCCAGGACTCTGGGATCATGACCTGAGCCAAAGGCAGAGGCTTTAACCCACTGAGCCACCCAGGTGCCCCGAAAAATGTGTGTTTTAAACAGAGTCCTATTTTTTTTTAATTTTAAAAGATTTTATTTATTTATTTAACAGACAGAGATCTGTCTTTATTTATTTAACAGAGATCACAGGTGGGTAGAAAGGCAGGCAGAGAGAGAGAGGAGGAATCAGGCTTCCCACTAAATAGAGACCCTAGCACGGGGCTCGATCCCAGGACCCTGGGATCATAGCCAGAGCCGAAGGCAGAGGCTTTAACCCATCCAGCTGCCCCCAGAGTCCTATTTTTTAAAGACTTACTTATTTTAGAGAGAGCGTGTACCTGTGTGCATGTAAGCGTGGGAGGGGCAGAGGGAGAGAACCTCAAGCAGACTCCCCGCTGAGCATGGAGCCCAACGTGGGGCTCTGTCTCACAGTCCTGCGGTCGTGACCTGAGCTGAATCAAGAGTTGGACTCTGACCGACGGAGCCACCCAGCTGCCCCTAGAATCCTATTAAAAAAGATCCTGTTTATATGTGGTACGATATGTAAAATAGATGGAAGTTACATTTTCTGCATATTTAGAAGATTCTGTTCAGAACATTACTTGTAAGATCGGCACAATGAAGGTGTTTTGATGAAAATAAAATATAATGTTACAGATTTTGGAAATCAGATGTAGTACCATCCTCAGTGTCTAACTTCTGTTCTTAGTTCTGGTTGTCAACTAGCAAGGAAAAGACACAAATTGCAGAGATAGGGAATTGCAAATGGTGAAGTTTTAAACCTTTCACTTTGCAGCATCAGGATGCTTTTCAGTGAAACTGATCTGGAAGTGTGAAGCCGGTGGGTCAGACATTTTTGTTTTACAGTGAAGTCACAGGGTCTAACAGTTCCCTGCCTGTCCTACTGGCCCAGGTACATTTGGAGAGAGATGGTGGAAAAGCCATTGTCCTGTCCTGGAAGATGCTTTTCAGACGTATGCTGCCTTTGCGATGGTGGGTGACGTAACTTGGCAACAAGCGGCCGTTTGAGCTGAGTGGCAGGTGCCAGACTCTCAACCCGGAGTCTGGGGATGGAATCGGGTACCATTTCCTGTTGACACCAAGTGAAAATTGCAGTCTCGTTTCTTATATTTTAAAATCTGCAACATTGGGGCACCTGGGTGGCTCAGTGGATTAATTTTTTATTGATTAACAAATTTTTAAAAGTGAACTTGTGGAGGCTTCGGATGATAGTATATTTGTTATATTTCTCCGACAAGTCGTGCCCCCCCCCCCCCCCCACTGTCCACCTTGGCAGCCTCTGTGTGCTGCTTATGCTTTGCTGAGTACCTGGAAGAAGAAGGCGGCTCTGAGCTCAGCTCACTCTTCTGTGCTTCCATCTCCTCTGGGATCACGGCCCACCCTAAGTCCTGGCTGTCGGACTGCTCTGTAGTTTACTTTCATTTCCCAGCTCCCTGGCAGTGCTGACCTCTCTGTCCAGCTTTGCTGCCTCGTTGCCTGTGCTGCTTTGGAATACGCCAAGGTCACTGGCAGGAATGGGGTGGGAGGCTGGACTCCTAAACCTCAGTGTCTGTTCCTGCTCCCTGGGTCCTGGCCCGAGGGCCCCTGTAGCTCACTCTCACATACCTTCAGAGGGCTTAGTTGGTTTAAATTCCGCTTTCCTAATTATTCCCAGCGGGAAGATTGATGTGCTGCCTCGCCATCAAAGCTGGAAATGGAAGTCCTTCCATGTATATGCGGTTGTGATTTTTAATTATTAAAAACACACCGTAACGTCATAAAGACAGGCTGTGCACATGATCCAAATTAAAGGAGGCTAAAGGTAAAACTGAAGACCATACCTGACCCTGGACTGGTGGTTGTACTGGGAAGGAAAAAATACTGTAAAGGGCAGTTTTGGGACATTTGACATAATTTGAATGTCAGTGGTAGATTAGATAAAGGTATTAATACTAAGTTTTCTAAACTTGACAACCAGGCAGAGTAGGTGTATAGGACATTATCCTTATGCTTGGGAAACACTCACTGAGTTATTTACCCTCAGCTGGCCCACTGTGTGTGTGTGTGTGTGTGTGTGTGTGTGTGTGAGTGTGTGTGTGGCCCGTGATGAGCAAATGTGAAATGTTGCCAGCACATACGTCTGGGTAACAGGAATATGGGTATTGTTTGTATTATTTTTATTCATGCAACGTTCTATAAGTTTGAAATTATGCCCAAAGAAAAAGTTCGGAAAACATCATAAAATGGAAAAAGTGCTATTTAAAGAACATACGTGTCCTTTAGGCTCTTAAGTTGTTAGCAGTGGGGTTTGAAAACCAGTGTACTACGTGGTCTCTGAAGTGTTGGTGGGTGTTTTGAAATTAATTTCCCCAGAGTCTGGTGTTAATGAGAAGAGGGAGACCTCTGTTTCAGCTCAGAGAAGACTGATTAGTTCTGGTCCATGGAAATAGGAATGAGAGAGAGCATCAGGAAGAGTAGGATGAAAGGAAATGGCGAGAAGGGATTATAGGGGCATCTGCCTGGCTCAGGTGGTTGTGAGTTTGAGCCTCACGTTGGGTATAGAGATGACTTAAAAATAAAGTCTTGGGGCACCTGGGGGGCTCAGTGGGTTAAAGCCTCTGCCTTCGGCTCAGGTCATGATCCCAGGGTCCTGGGATCGAGCCCCGCATCCGGCTTTCTGCTCAGCAGGGAGCCTGCTTCCCCTTCTCTCTCTGCCTGCCTCTCTGCCTACTTGTGATCTCTCTCTGTCAAATGAATAAAATCTAAAAAAAAAAAATAAATAAAGTCTTTAAATAAAAGAGATTTTTAAAATGAAATAATGACCCAAAGTTTCTAGTGACCCAAGTCACTGATATCAGAGTGTCTCCTGTCCACGTTTGGCAAGAACGAAAGGGGCCGCCAGAAGTGTGACGTAGTGAGGGCAGACAGGTGTGGGCAGGGCTTGGGGAACACACATGAGGGTCACAAAGCCCTGGCAACTAGAGGACTGGGGTGCCAGGACTCCCCCGAGAGCTGCCAGTGCGCAGGAGGGCAGGTCCCTGACCCAGAAGGAGAAGGTACTGCTGCTGGAAGATTGGCAGGGATAGCACAGGGGAGAAGTGAGTGTCCCAGCCGGTCTCCTCTCGACCCTGGTCACTGGGAGACTGTCATTGTCCCAACTGAACAGTAAGCCGAAAGCCAGGGAGCCCAGGTACCCTGGGAGCACAGAGCATGGTGGAGGGTAGGTCCGAGGGGCGCAGAGGAGGTGGGAAGGTAGCCAAGATGGAGAAAGCAGAGACAGACAGTGTTGGAATATATCACCCCGGACACCCAGTCTTTAACTTTGCATTCATGTGCCAATGAACAAAAACATTTCCTGACTCTCTGGTTTGAGAAATACGTTAACAGAGCTCATTTGACTTCGGCAAGATCAGTCTTAGTTTGTGACGGCATTTATTCTCAAGTGTTCAGTGACTGTAGTTTCTAAGTCCGTCGGGGAGGTGTTCACTCTGTGCCCGGCATCTGTCAAGCACTACTAGGTAGGGTGACACGCAAAGGACAAAGTCTGCACCTTTTCCCCGGGAATTTACAGGGAGCCCAAGGAGCCGCCATCCTCAGAGGCTGCAGGTGGTGACACAAGGTGCTGCCGAGTCCATTGGCAATGCCAGTATAGGATGGATTCCTGTTAGTCACACATGGTCTTCATCTTGTAAAAGATAACTCCAGTGGCCTTTAAGTCAGAAGGAGAAGAGTGGTTTGGGGAGCAGATTTTTGGCAGTGCGGGGAAAAAAAATGCTATTTCCATGTTCGGGTTCCAGCTCTTTTCCTCTACTCCCTTTGATTAATTTAAAACAAAATTATGGTTAAAGTGTTGTTTGGCAGGCTTGTAGTGTGTAGAAAGATTGAGATGCACGTCAGTTCTTTAACTAAAGCCCCCCTTTAGACTTTATTTATTTGTCAGAGAGAGGGAGGGAGCGAGAGCGGGTGAGCACAGGCGGACAGGCGGACAGGCGGACAGGCAGGCCGAGGCAGAGGGAGGAGCAGGCTCCCTGCAGAGCAAGGAGCCCGATGTGGGACTCGATCCTGGGATGCTGGGATCAGGACCTGGGCCGAAGGCAGCCGCTTAACCAACTGAGCCACCCAGGCGTCCCCAGCCCTCCCTGTTTTAACGAATCCTGAAATATTCTCGTTTTTCCACTTTCTGGACTTACATTGTAGACGGGCTGATTAAGTGAAAGTGAGGTCTTTAGGGCGGGCCCTCAGCCAGGATGGCTGGTGTCCTTACAGAAGGGTTCATTCGGACCCAGAGGCAGCTGTGCGAGGGGAAGCTGATGTGCGGACGCTGGGAGGAAGCTAGGTGGCGGCGGAGGCCCGTGGGAATTCTGGGAGATCAAGGCTGCTGAGAGCCAGGGGCGCCAGGCAAGGATCCTCACCCGCAGGTTTCAGAGAGAGCCCAGGCCCGCTGACACTGAGGTCTTGGGCCCTGTGGCCCCCGGAGCTAGGGGAGAAGATGTTTGTCATAAACTGTCCGCTTTGTGGTGCTTGGTGTGCCCTCCAAACCGCAGTTCACGGGAAAGGCAGGGCCCGTCAGCAGCTAGTGGGAGTTCTTTTCTGAACCAGTGAGAGAGCGACGTGGAGAAGTTAAGAGCCATTTGAGAACGCTTTCTTTTGGATTTGGGGTCTTAAGCTGTTTTGGTCTAAAATAATGCTTCCACGTCGACGTGAAACAACTGGGAGTTTCTTGCGCCTGGTGTAGGCCGAGGGTGACAGAAGGGAGGAGAATGTGATCTCTTTCACGTGGTTTGCCCTGCTTTGATCAGTGTCAGAAACACTGCTTCTCCTTTGTAGCGCTGTCTCCTGTCGGCGACAGTTCTCCGTACCCTTCCCATGAGCAAGTTAAGCGTGAAGGGGTATGGCCATTCTCGTGTTACTAAAACTTCTAAAGAAGGAATGTGCATTTCCGAAGCCACATCGACGTGGAAACGCCTGTGGCGCAGATTGCTTCTCTGTACTGCCAGTCGGTCCTGGCCGCCCTTTCACCCGCTGACAGTGAAGTGGCGGTGGCTCCGTCATCACGAATGCTAAAGACGCGAAGTCAGATGACGGTGTAGGCTGGGTGGCAGCTCCTTTCCTGTTCTGATACCGAGGCTGGATAAGATCATGTCTTGACTATATGTAATGTGTCATTCACCGTCCATATTCCTTCTGTCCCTTTTATTTTTTAAGATTTTATTTATTTGAGAAAGAGATGGTGAGAGAGAGCATGAGAGGGGAGAAGGTCAGAGGGAGAAGGAGACTCCCCGTGGAGCTGGGAGCCTGATGCGGGGCTTGATCCCCAGACTCCAGGATCATGCCCTGAGCTGAAGGCAGTTGCTTAACCAACAGGTGCCCTCTGTCTCTGGTTTTTTATTTTATTTAATTTATTATTTATATTTTTAAATTTTTCTTTTTATTTGACAGAGAGAGAGAGAGAGACATCACAAGTAGGCAGAGAGGCAGGCAGAGAGAGAGGGGGGAAGCAGGCTCCCCGCTGAGCAGAGAGCCTGAGGACCCTAAGATCATGACCTGAGCCGAAGGCAGAGGCTTAACCCACCGAGCCACCCAGGCGCCCCTCTCTCTGGTTTTTGAAAAAAAAATCATGGAAGCAGTATATTCTCATTAGGCCTAATCGCAGTGGCTGTGTGTTTTTCTCTGTTCAAGGATCAGCAGAAGGAACGGGTAGAGAAGTGAAATTCTTTGGTGTGACAAATATTTATAAAATTCCATTTGCCACTGTAGGGATTTGGGATGTATGGGAAAACGAACCCTGAAAATGCCAGCCTTGCCAGGGGTTTGATCAGGGCAGCAAGCCCCGCTGGGGGCCTCGCTGGAAAAGCAAGGTGTGGGTTTTGTTGGAAGGTGGCGGCAGTGCTCTCCTCCGGCCACCAGGCGGCGGCCTCGTACAGTGGAAAGGCGCCTGCCGCCTCGGGGTGCCTGGGGCCGGCGGGTGCTGACTTGGAATTCTGTGGGGCACCTGGGGGGGAGTGGGATGTCTGATCCTGCCCCTCATTATGGCAGCCTGTGGCAAGGTCAGGTACAGATACACAGAGCGAGTGTGGAGTTGTCCTAATGAGAGTCTTTTGGGCGGCCAGAATTAATTCCTGCATATTTTTGTACATATGGCTTGTAAAGATGAGATTTTGTGGCTCCTTTGCCACGTTTGAGTGACGTACAGCTTACTGATAGAAGAAAGTTCAGAAGTGAGCTGGAAAGAAGGAAGTTTGCACCACTAATTATTTTAGTTCCCTTTTCCTTTTTTTTGTGACTACGTGCACTTCATTGTTCATTCATAATTGCAAATAACGCAGGTCTTTGTTTACATTGTTATACGGTGCAGCTGTGCAGCTTTTAAAGCATAGCCCTTGAGTGATGGCCGATTTCCTGGGCGGCCAGGGTTTGGAGGCGGAGCAGAATCCCAGGGAGAGTCCTGTTGTGCATGATACACGGCAGAAGGAAGATTTGAGGCAGAAGAGATAGTCCACTTTATTTCCCGTGGCTTCTGAGAAAGGCATTTTAAGAGTGCTTCTGCCAGCTGGTTTTAGAATCTGTAACCGAATACGTAGCTTTAGGTGCTAATCTTCCCTCCAGGACAAAGGTTCCCTGGAACACGCAGACTCCATTTCTCCAGAGCTTCGGGGATGCCCCTGCTGCTCTTGGCAGGCCCCCGCCTTCTCCAAGCCCCGGGCCATGAAGCCAACCCCTCCTCCCGTCCGCACCTCCCCCGAGAGACTGTCACCAGCCGTCTCCCCCTCAGGTAGAGGAAAGTGCCAGCTTGCAGGCTGCTGCCTCCCACCACCTTCTGGTTTTCCGCCCCCGCGTTCCGGTTGCTGGGCTGCCGCATGCTGGCTCTCGCTGGTTGTGTGTTGATTTCATTGTGTTAATGACCAGAGACCAGGCTGTCGTCCTGAAGCCCTCTCTCTCAAAGTCTGTTCCCAGACCAGCGCCATCTGCCTCACCTGAGAACTTGCTGGAAGGGCAGGTTCCCAGGCCCACCTCAGGCCTGCTGAATCGGCAGCTCTGCCCTTTAGGGGCTCCCGTTGGACAGTAACATGTGGGGACCACTGTCCACAGCACTGCTGCTTGAATCGGAGAAGATAGAAGTACTGCATTCCCCGCAACTCGCAACCTCTGGTCACATAAAAGTGGAGGATTTCTTAGTGCCTGAAGTCAGGACACTTAAGTTTTTAAGTTCTATATTTCTTTGCTTTTTAAATGTCAGTATTTCTGCATCATAATATCCTTTATTTAAAATTGATCAGATGTGGGGCACCTGAGTGGCTCAGTGGGTTAAGTAAGCCTCTGCCTTTGGCTCAGGTTGTGATCTCAGGGTCCTGGGATCGAGCACCACATTGGGCTTTCTGCTCAGCGGGGAGCCTGCTTCCCCCCCTCTCTCCCCCTGCCTCTCTGCCTACTTGTGATCTCTGTCTGTCAAATAAAATCTTAAAATTAAAAAAAAAATTATCAGACATTTGATTTCAGACACGAATGTGGATGTCTTGGGGATTTTTGTGGGCTGTCGAATCACCATCTGAATGAATCTCGTGGAGAGGAAGAAAGCCGTAGCTCCCTGCTCTCACGGTGGCCTTTTCTGCTGCCGCCCTTCTGTTGACAGCCGTGGCAGCTCTTCCTCCTGAGTCAGTCTCCAGTTGGTGTGAATCAGCCCCGGCTGCCACTGTCTCCACGCCGAGCTGCCTCCTGCCTGCTGTGGAGCAGATCCAAGTCTGTGCCACGAGGCTGACGGGCTTCTCAGCCCTGCCTTCAGTCTCTTACATAACCCACTTCCTTAAAGCCTTGAGTTCGAGTCTGGCAGTAAAATGAGGTCTTAAAACCCAAGACTGAAAACAACAACAAAAGTACTTCCTGGTATGGGCTAAAAATGGACAGAAATCTGGAAAGCAGAACTTTGAGAATGTTGGTCATGGGCCTGGTTCTGTGACTTAGACCCCCTGAGCGGCCAGGGCCCGTTTTCCTAAAAGATGCAGCACGATGGATTCTTAGAGGGGACTCGTGGTTTGAAACACTGAGTGTTATTGTGTCTGTCTCTCTCTAGACCTGGAAAGGAAAGAGCAAGAGTTAGAGCAACTGAGGATGGATTGTGAGCACTTCAAAGCCCGCCTGGAGGCCGTGCAGGCTGACAGCATGAGAGAGAAGAAGGTACGATGCCCGCAGGCCGCTGCCTGACACCCCTCAGAGCGTGGCCATGGTCGCTCTAGCCCTTAAGCGTCAAGAGACTGTAGTGTAAAATGTACAGAATTCTGGGGGCACCCGGGGGGCTCAGTCCATTAAGTGTCAGACTCTTGATTTCCCCTCAGGTTGTGATCTCAGGGTCCTGGGATCGAGCCCTGCGTCAGGCCGAGCGCTCAGCGGGGCGTCCACTGGAGATTCTCTCTCTCCCTCCCTCCCCCACTTCCCCTTCCTGTGCTCTTGCGCATGTGTGTGCTCTCTCCCTAAAATAAATACGTAAGTCTTAAAGAATAATAAAATATGTAATTCTGAATGCTTGGAAAATAGTCAAACATTTGATTTTTTGACCCTTTCATGTGGAGGCTATTTACTGGATGCCTTGTGATGGTCACTTCTGGTTAATTTTACTATTTTTACTTTTCATTTATTTTATTTATTTGACAGGGAGATCACAAGTAGGTGAGAGGTAGGCAGAGAGAGGAGGAAGCAGGCTCCCTGCTGAACAGAGAACCCGATGTGGGGCTCGATCCCAGGACCCTGGGATCATGACCCGAGCTGAAGGCAGAGGCCTTAACCCACTGAGCCCCCCAGGAGCCCTACTTTCTTTTCTTTTCTTTTTTTTTTTTAAGATTTTATTTATTTATTTGTCAGATAGCGCAGGAGCGAGCACAGGCAGACAGAGAGGCAGGCAGAGGCAGAGGGAGAAGCAGGCTCCCTGCCGAGCAAGGAGCCCCATGTGGGACTCGATCCCAGGACGCTGGGACCACGACCTGAGCCGAAGGCAGCCGCCCAACCAACTGAGCCACCCAGGCGTCCCCTTACTTTTCATTTTTTAAAAAGATTTATTTATTTGAGAGAGCATGTGTGTGGGCACTCGAGTGGGGGCAGTGGGAGAGGGAGAGAGAGAAAGAAGCAGACTCCCCGCTGAGCAAGGAGCCAGATGCAGGGATCTGGCCGAGAGGGATCATGGCCTGAGCTGAAGTCAAGAGTCAGACCCTCAACCATTGGAGCCACCCAGATGCCCTTAATTTTTTTGTTTAAAAGACCACTTCAGGACACCCGGGTCTCAGTTTAGCCTCTGCCTTCGGCTCAGGTCATGGTCTCAGGGTCCTGGGATCGAGCCCCATGTTGGGCTCCCTGCTCAGCGGGGAGCCTGCTTCTCCCTCTGCCACTCCCCCTGCTTGTGTTCCCTCTCACTCTCTCTGTCAAATTAATAAATAAAATCTTAAAAAAAAGAGCACTTCAGGACATTAAAAGCCACAGCGTGATAAGAATCTTGAAAAAAGTGCACATTATAATTTATAATCAGAGATGTATTAATTAGAAGTATTTGTAATTAATCTAGGGGCACCTGGTGGCTCAGTGGGTTGAGCCTCTGCCTTCAGCTCAGGTCATGATCTCAGGGTCCTGGGATCGAGCCCCACATCGGGCTCTCTGCTCAGCAGGGAGCCTGCTTCCCCTTCCTCTCTCTCTGCTTGCCTCTCTGCCTACTTGTGATCTCTCTCTGTCAAATAAATAAATAAAAAAATAAAGAAATAGCTTTTAAGTTTTATTACTTGTTGAGACTAATAGTATTTCTTCAAAATTACACATTCATGGTTTTTGTATGGACTCAGTTGTTTCCCCTTCTCGTCTGCAAAACTGGAACGGTCCTGCCATGTCCAGTGAGATTCGGAGGGTGTATGTTTTTATTTTTAACCACTGAGACGGTAACAGTACGAGGAACAGCAGCTAGCATATGCTGTTCCCGTGCGCCCATGGGTGGCCCGCCGCTGTCGCGCCTCTCCCGTGGCCGTCCCAGCACGGCGGGCTCAGCAGGCGCTGTCAGCCCGGAGGGGGGCAGGTAGCTGGTCGCAGGCCCGCTGCCTCGTGCTGAGTGTCTGGCCACACTGCCTCCTCATGGGAGGACTTCCGACGGTTTGTGGCTGCCGTGGAGTTTTCCCCGAACTGGTGGGTTTTGTACAGACTTTAATATTGAGCAAGCGGAAGAGGCCAGGGAAAGAGTCTCGAGACTGAGGTAGGTCGAGTGCCACGCAATGAAAGTTGAATCTTAGCTTTGTCCCAGGCTAGGTCACCATGAGCCGAGGTGGAGGGGTGGCTCGCTTGTCTGGGCCCCTCGCTGTCCGGGTCTGAAGGAAGTCGACGGACAGACTGGAAGGAATTTGGTGAAAGTCAGCAGTGTGCCTGTCGCTTCCTTACTTGGTGAAATTGCTGAGACGTCCTTGGTAAGGTTGAGACTTAACTGGGCAGAATCTTCGCTTTCCTTTGCTTCCTGAATCGATGAGGATAGGGAAGATGCGCGCTTTGTGAGCATTTCAGATGTAGTACTCAAGAGTGCGCCCCGGGCCACCCGGGCTGAGGAGGTTGAGCGTATGACTCTTGATTCGGCTTAGGTCACGGTCTCAGGTGGCGCTGACCCTGAGATCCCTGCTAGGCGTGGCGCCTGCTCGAGAGCCTCCCCCTGCACCCTCTCCTGCTCACGGCCCGTGCGCGCCTCGGTGCGCTTTTAAATCAATGAAGAACAGAAAAAAAATAAGCTATCACGGTAAAGTGTGAGTGTAGAGGATGAAAGGGCCTCAGTAGAGGAATGTTAGATGAGAAGCGTGTTCCTGCCCTGACAGTTTGCCCGGAGTTAAAATGTGTGGATATTTTGGATTAAACGATTTCCTGTTTCCAGTGAAGTTTCCTGTTCAGTTGTCCTGCTACTATGATACAGAGGGGAGCCCTTTCAAGTTTGCCGTGGCAAGGCCACATCTCTTCTCGTGGTACAGAACGGACAGCTGCCTTTTCCGTAGCCTTTTCTGTGGTCTCTGTCCAGGTCTGCACAGATCATGAGGCGGACTCTGGAAGCTTCTTTTAGACTTGCGGAATCCGGAAGGAATGCAGGGACTGGACCCCAAATGAGAGCGCTGCCAGCAAGTGCTGCCCTGTGGGCAGATGTCAGCTTCTGGGTCCAGGCTGTATGACACAATGAGGAAACACAGTGTGGACTCCAGCTCATAAAGACATGTGCCAGCCGAGCCCCAGCCCCGGCCCCAGCCCCCTGAGAACAGCCATCGGACAAGGAAAGCTTGCTTCTCGGCTCGGTTGAGATGTTTTCCTCAGTGGTGGTTGAATCAGATCAGTGCGAGGCCAGCTGGGCCTTGCTGTGGACTCGGGGGCTGGCCGGGAGAGGCCTCCTGTCCTCCTGGCAGTGGCGGCCTTTGAACTCCAGAGAAGGGCCCCGCTCCCCAGTGGGGTGACACTGTCGGAGGACCGTGCTTTCACTGTGAGGTTAGCAGAGGCCCTCCACAGACGGCCGGCCAGTGGGGCTGTTTTGGCGTCTGCTCTGGCTCTCCCACACGCATGACCTTGGCCCAGATGGTGTGCGGGGTTGGCTGTGCCCTGTGACCTTGGCCCTCGGCTCCTCCGTGCCTTTCACGCTTCGCTGCGTCACTTGCAGGGGACTGCCCCCATTTGGTTCTCTGTGGTTTCGATGTGCTAGGAAAGAGGGGCTACTTTTGTGTTAATAAAAAGGAAGTTGTTGCAACCATTATATATTACTTCAGGCAACTTTTTTTTTTTAAAGGTTTTATTTATTTGTTAGAGAGAGAGAGCGAGCACAGGCAGACAGAGAGGCAGGCAGAGGCAGAGGGAGAAGCAGGCTCCCCACCGAGCAAGGAGCCCGATGTGGGACTCGATCCCAGGACGCTGGGATTATGACCTGAGCCGAAGGCAGCCGCTTAACCAACTGAGCCACCCAGGCGTCCCCCAGCAACTTTTTAAAGAAAAATGAACTGGTATTCTGTTTCAGTTAAAACCAGAGATGAGCTACAGAGGGTTTCGAAGGAATCCTGAGAGTCTCCTGCTTGATACCCTGTCAGGTCTGAGCAGTCCCCCCTTTTTAAAAAAAAAAATTTATTTATTTAGTAGAGATCACAAGTAGGCAGAGAGGCAGGCAGAGAGAGGGGGAAGCAGGCTCCCCGCTGAGCAGAGAGCCCCATGCGGGGCTTGATCCCAGGACCCTGAGATCATGACCTGAGCCCAAGGCAGAGGCTCAACCCACTGAGCCCCCCAGGCGCCCCATGAGTATGCAGTTTACACACGTGAACTTGTCAGGACTTAATTACTGTTTCTTATTTTACCAGCCGTTCTCTTGAGAGATGTTTTGTGTGACAGAGAGATCTGTTGTACAAGTGGAGTTCGGTCATCTTTAGTGACTGTGTGTGTGTGCGCAGCGGTACCACAGCCCACTTTGCTTTTGGTTAAAAGTATTTAGAAAGAATTATGGATGCGCAGGAAGGTATGGAAAAATCCAGGGACGTCCCGTGTGCCCTGCACCCAGTGTGCCCTGTGGGAGCGTCTGGGCTCACTGCGGTGTGGCGCAAGCTGGGAGACCAGGGGGACGACCCCCGGGGTGTGTCTGTATGTCACCGGTGCGCACGCACTCCTGTGTGTGTGTGTGTGTGTGTGTGTGTGTCTGACTGGTTCTGTGCAGTTTTTTAAAGAAGATTTCATTGATTTGAGAGCGCGTGCTGGGGGAGGAGCCGAGGGAGGGGGACGAGCAGACTCCCTGCTGAGCATGAGATCAGGACGTGAGCCGAGAGCAGGAGTCGGATAGTCAACGACTGACCCCTGTGGGCGCCCCAGTTCTGTGCAGTTCTGTCCCACAGGTACGTTCCTGAGACCACCACCATATTCTAGAGGCTGAATTTCTTCCCTCAGCATAGACGTCCCTTCACGGTCCCCTGCTGCAGCCGCACGTCCTCTGCTCCCCGTGCTCTCTCCCTGGCAACCACTAACATGTAGCTGCCCAGTTAGTCCCTATAATTTTATTTCAAGAATGTCATGGGAAGGGAGTATCATGGAAATGACTTTTTTCCCTTAAATTCATCCAAATTCTTGCATGAATCAGGAGTCTGTTCCTTTTTATTGCTGCATAGGCTTCCACAGCACGGAACTGTCGCAGTTATCTAACTTATCTCCCTCGAAGGACACTTGGGTTGTTTTCATTTTTCACTATTACCAAGAGTGGGACAACGAGCATCCGTGCATAGGTTTCTGTGTGATCGTGCGTTTTCTTTTCTTTGGGTAAATGCCCAAATGCCCAAATGTGCAGTCACTGGATTGCATGCTGATGCATGTTTTGTGTTTTGTTCTTTTTTTTTTTTTAAAGATTGGTTTATTTTAGAAAGGGGGGGGCATGAGTGCCGGGAGGGGCAGAGGGAGAGAGAGACTCTCCAGCCGACTCCCTGCCGAGTGAGGGGCCCGACGGGGCTCGATCCCACCACCCTGAGATCACGGACTGAGTCAAAACCAAGTCAGCGGCTGAGCCACCCAGGTGCTCCTGTGTGTTTGGTTTGTAAGAAATTGCCACCTTGTTCTGCGGAGTGGCTGCCCCATTGTACGTTCCCTCCGGCAGCCCGTGAGTGATTCATTTGTCCCGCGTCCTACCCGGCGTCTGGTGGCGTCGCCGGTTCTGTTTCGGCCGTTCTGGCAGGCGTGTGCGGCCTGACTTGGCAGTTCTCTCCTGGCCGATCGTGTCGAGGCCTGCTGACATGCTCACCGGCCGTCTGTGCGTCCTCTCCTGGGACGGGTCTGCTCGTGTCTTTTGCCCACTTTCCAGTGAGCTGCTGCTTTTGCCCGTTGAGAGGGGTCTTGCTGCCCGCCAGGCATGTCCTTTACCGGACGGGCGGTTTGCAGAGCGTTTTCGGCAGGCGGGAGTGAGGCGCTCCCCCTCTTGCTGGGGCCCTCCCGGAGCACACGTGTTCCGTCTGTCGGGGTCTCGTCCGTGGCTTGTTTTCTTCCGTGATCGTGGGTTTCATGCTCTAGGAACTTTCCCTGTGGCCCTAGGTCCCCACGAGTTTTTTTTGTCTAATATATTCATATGTTACGTTTAAATTCTTGATCCATTTTGAGGCAAATTTTGTTTAAGGTATACATTTCGGTCGAGGTGTTTCATTTTCTGGGTTTTTTTGGTCCAGTGGCTCTTGTGCTTGGTGGAAGAGATGCTGCTTCTTCCATGGAGGGGAAGGATCCTTCGGGCATGTTCGTCTGGTGTGTTCGGGCTTCCCGCGTCCCGGAGCTGTTCTCCGCCAGAGCTCGCTGGCCACGTTACCGGGGGCGTGTAGTGGGCCCCAGCATGGGGTAAAGCGATTCTTCCCGTCGAACGTTTCTATCCCCAGATCGTCTAGACAGGCCCTTTACTTCTCCATATACGTTCTGTAATAAGCTCCTCTGTGTCTGTAAACATTCATGCTGGGATTTTGATGGGATGGCGTCATGCCTGTAGGTGAGTTCGGGGAGAGCGGCGGTCCCGTCTGTCGCGTCCTGCCATCCGTCAACAAAGCACATCTTACCACTTCTGTGCGCTGTCTCTAATCTCTCTCATCAGCGGCCCGTAATTTTCCGCACACACATCCTATACACGTTTTGTTAGATTTTACTGAAGCCTTTCTTTCTTTTTTATTTTTTGGTCCTACAGAGCATTTTTATTTTTATTCAACTCTAAGCAAGTAGCAGAATTCATACACCATTCTGAAACTCCAGACTGGCTTTCCTTCCACCAGTGAGAGTGATCAGCTTAATAGTGGAGACATGGGAATTTCTCAGCCAGCCCCGTAGCTCGTCTAGACCACCGCGCAGAACCACAAAGCCACTCTCCCCGTTGCCCTTTCCAGTACTCTCTTTAAAGGAACCAGAGACACTGACTGCCAGTAACCAGTCTCAGACGTAACATACTAGGGGGCTGGCGGTGTCATGAAGCCTGACCAGAAGATGCCATCATGCACAATTCCAGACTCAGACTCGCAAAGGCAGCAGCAAGGAATCTGGTTTAAAAGAAAAAAAATCTGTTTTTTTTTAAAACCTCCCTTAAAGAATCGTTGATGCTCTGCACTATTCCTGTAGGCCTGATCTTCTCACCTGAATTTTTTCTTCTTTAAATTCCAAGTTGCCATTCTTGACGATTTCATGACCCCATCCTAGCACCAACGTGTCCTCCAAGACAGAGTTCAGATTTGATCAGAACATAAAGGTGTGACCCTGTTGAATTAGAAAGGACAGGCGGAAGGGAAGGTCACCCTGAGCACTCACTGTCCGTGAGACTGGGAGCGGGGAAGGGGAGAAGTCTACCGGCTTCACCGAGCTGAGACACCGCTGGGCGTCTCCAGGATGTTCCTGTCTCCAGGGTCCTTTCTGCCTCCAGGCAGCTGCTCACAGAGCTGGACACATAGTTGTCCTATTCAGCCCGGGAACCCGTGCTGGCCGCCAGGGGCCCAGGCTCATACTTTTTGTGGGAAGATGCCACTTTAGATTTACCCCAGCGGTCTCTGGATTGGTTGCTGAGAATGGCCTTGTCACACCTCAGTGGCCACCATGCTCGTGAAGCAGCCAGACAGAAGTAAAGGTGAAGGCCGGGGGAG
>RCUC01151882.1:0-45003 GCA_003697995.1 Taxidea taxus jeffersonii | reverse complement strand
GCAGCATCTTTTGAAAGCTCACAGAATATTAAAAAGGTGTTTAGTATTATATGGTGGTAGGTGGGAAGCTGGATGAGAGATTAATGAATAATTATACTACCATTTGGTAAACTTACTATTTTTAGGTGAAGTAAGTCTACATATACATATTTTCAGTCTGTTTCTTATTTTACTGGATGAAGCTGTGTCAGTTGTTGTTCTTACAATTCTGATGAAATTTCTGTCCAGAGTATCTACAAGCATGACTGGGAGAAGAGCAAAGCGAAGAAATTCGACATTAAAGTGGATGCCATTCCCCTGCTGGCAGCCAAGGCCAACAGCAAGATTGTCAGCGACGTGAGTGTGGCCTGGGCACCTGGGCAGGGGGCCCGCAGTGACGGTTCTGGGTGGGTGGGATCTGGCATGTGTGATATCTTTACAGGTGATGTACAAGAAAGACTATGAGAAAAATAAAGGGAAAATGATTGGAGCCCTGAGCATTAATGATGATCCCAAGATGCTGCACTCTTTGAAGACGGCCAAAAACCAGAGTGATGTGAGTGTCTTTGTAAATCTGTCTTGTTTTCAAGATGGTATCCCTGTTAACATGCCCAGGGGTGGTAGCAAGTAAAAGGATTCCATATCCATGGGCTCTGCCCTGTTCACAACAAACTGCTGGGGATAAACTTCAGAAGTAGAATGATTTCCCAAATTCTTGTACCTTTCAGTGTTTGAGGAGAGAAATTACTGATTTATAATTGATGTCCATTTTACTTTAAAAAATGCGTATTTTAATATTTAATAGAATATTGATTTAAATCCTCAAAACTTTTTGAAAACATCACTAGATATTTTCATATTTTCTTCTGATTGAAAAGTAACCTTTAAAATGATGGTTTTAAAACTGTCTTTATATTGGAAGAGAATCAAGAGTCACAGATAAAAATCTTATTGTTAACTATCACTGTTCTTTATTGACTTTAGCATTTAGTACCAACCTAGGTTCAAGGAAAACACTGCATGATTATAGGCCCCTTTGAGAATCTGATAAAAGGCTTAGATCACTCATCTAGAAAAATGAACTTTTTCTTCATACCTTTTGTCTGAATTTCAGAGGATTTATAGATTCCTAAGGCTTATCTACATGCCAACTCTCATCTTTCGGTTAAAATTCTTACTGCAGGGGAGAAAACACCTATTGCAAATTGCAGCATATACTGTGTTTAAAGAATGTTTAGAGAATTCCTTAAGAGTAGAAAGACTGTTCAACATAGTTTGCAAATATTTTTTTTCATAATTAAATAGGATGTTTGTACTTTCAACCATGTGTTCATATAATTATCTATATATACTTCTTTAATTCATTTTGCGTGTGCTATATAGTTATATGGCAGTTTAAAACATCCTATATTCAGTAATTCTCTCTGATAGCTTTATACTGAATTATGTCAGTATACAGTGCTCACATATATCATATTTTTCACTAGTTCCTTATCCCTTCCCAGTTCCAAAGGTTATAGCTGCCTATTGACAGCACATGTGTCTTTACCTTTTGTTCTTTATCCCATCACAGTACCATTAGAACACTAAGCACATAGTAGTGTTTGGTAAATACTTGTTAATTGATTGATATTGGCAACCAAAAAAGCTAGTCAATGATGAATCATTTTCACATACTATCCAGGCTAAATGCTAAGCTGCAGATATGGAACATGCATAGCTTTTAAAAGAGACTCTTTTAAAGCCATTTAGACCTTTGACTACATTTTATATATATAGATGCATGTGTGAACTGATAAGAACAGGAACAAAAGAATCAAAACAATTTGGTCAAAAACACTTCCACACATCAATGTTGTTGCAACATTGCTTTTTCAGTTTATTTATTTATTTAAGATTTATTTTAGAGAAGGGAGAGAGAGAAAGCATGAACGGGAGGGACAGAGGGAGAGGGAAAAAGAATCTCAGGCAGACTCCACACTGAGTGTAGAGCCCAATGTGGGGCATGATCCCACAAGCCCGCGATCATGACCTGTGCCAAAACCAAGAGTTGGACACTTAACCGACTGTACCACCCAGGCGCCCCATAAGCTAGTTTGTTTGTTTTTCTTTCTTCCTTCCTTCCTTCCTTCCCTTCCTTCCTTCCTTCCTTCCTTCCTTCCTTCCTTCCTTCCTTCCTCTCTCTCTCTCTTTCTTTCTTTCTTTCTTTTTTTAAAATGTTATTTACTTTTTTGAGAGAGAGAGCAAGAGTGTGAGCAAGAGAGCACAAGTAGGGAGACCTGCAGAGGATAAGGGAGAAGTAGGCCCCTTGCTGAGCAGGGAGCTCGGCATGGGGCTCCATCCCAGGACCCTGGGATCATGACTTGAGCTAAAGACAGACTCTTAACCGACTGAACCACCCAGGATTCCCCAAGTTATTTCTAATAAAGACAAACTGTATTTTTTCAGTGTTCTTGCACTGTCAGAAAGTTTCCATATTTTATTTTCATAAACCAGAGACTAGATTTTACAATTAAGTGATAAGTTTATTCAGTGAACGTGACTGCACACAAAAATATTTAGAAGGAAAATCACATTCCCTAAGCTAAACAATCATATTGTTTTCAAAAGGAATTGCTACAGAAGATTTATAAGGCGTATGGATACTTGGCTACCTTGGGTCAGTCTTTAATGCTTCTGTGATTATGTGGGGATATAACGGGTTTAGAATTTTCCTATAGCCACTGGATCAGAATTTTTCTTTCTGTTAAGATAATTGGTGAGTGGATGTGATGAAGCTGGGGCCTTGACCTAATTAGCACCCTGTCTAACATTCCAGAATGCCAGCCAATGAAAGTGCTTTCTGAGGCTCAGTCAAGACATTTGGTTTATGAGAACACTGTAATAAGTGCCAACGTTACTTTCATGGCTCAGTTTCACAAACTTTTCTCCTTTGAGGTCTTATTACTGCTGCAGTCTGAAGCTTCTTTTAAATTGTTACCAAAATTAAACTTGGTATGAAAAAAACCTTTGGGATTCTCAGTGGGGCTTATCTACTGTCAAAAGTAGAATAGCCAGGTTGAAAAAAAAAAAAATCAGTAACCATTTAAAGATGACGTTAGAAAAGCCAAGTAGTCAAGAGGACAGCTTTATTCACAAGGTAGTCATTTTATAAAATCAGAAGTATGAAATGGCCGTCATATAATTTTTACCATTAAAAATATTTTTTATTGGAAAATAGATCAAGGATTAGATGACTTCAGTAAAAATAACGCTTGTTAATGGTCCTTGCAAAACCCCGTGTTAAAATAAAATACTTGTCAGGCACAGAAGCTGTGGCCCATTCCTGATGTCTGACAGTTGCTCTTTTATCTAAAAGGAGATTTGTTCAGATATGTTCACGTTTGACTTTTTTGGAGGGAAAGGGTTCAATAATGTGTAACATATGAACAAATTTTAGGAAAAAATAACCACTCAGCTATTGGAATGTGCTTCTGTAACTTGTGTTTGTTGTTTGTGAGAGATTTCTGTACCTGTCTGGAAATCCATTGAGGGTTTGTGGTAATAAATGGAAATTTCCTATTCACAGCGTGAATATCGGAAAGACTATGAGAAGTCAAAGACTATCTACACCGCCCCTCTTGATATGCTCCAAGTCACTCAAGCTAAGAAATCTCAGGAAATTGCTAGCGATGTGGACTATAAGCACATCTTGCACAATTACAGCTACCCTCCTGATAGCATCAACGTGGATCTCGCCAAGAAGGCTTATGCGCTGCAGAGTGATGTGAGTAATCGGATTTTCTCTATTCTCTCTTTCTAAGGTGGAAACAGAAATAATCTTTAAGTGGAGTGAGGTTTATGACAATCCTCAGTGTTGGCATTGTCTTCTGCATGGAGCAAGTATGTAATGGGAAATGACCCTTGTGTTTGGAGGAGCATGTTCCTTAGAGTTAGAGAGACCTAGGTCTAGCATGAACTCATCACTCTGTTCCTTTGGGAAAGCTGTCAACCTTGCTGAGTCTCAAGTCTTCCTTGTGAAATTGGAATAAAGTAAAAGAATTGTTTTTGAGAATTTAAATGCATGCGAAATACTTAGCTTAGTGTCAGGCCCCAGTGAATTCTCAGTAAACATCCACTGTTACTATCTTCGTTATTATCACAATGATCTCATTCATTGTTCTCAATAACTTTTTACCTAGATAGCTGTCTTGTCTAAAATAAAGTATCTCTATCATTTACAGCATCAATTTCCATAATCACTGAGGTTTTTTTCTGCAGATGAAAACTTGTTTAGGCAAGTTAATTTGAGCTACACAATTGAACATTTCATCCTAACAATTCTATTTTTTAATTTAATTTTTATTTTTTTATAAGATTTTATTTATTTATTTGATAGAGATTACAAGTAGGCAGAGAGGCAGGCAGAGAGAGAGGAAGGGAAGCAGGCTCCCTGCTGAGCAGAGAGCCCGATGCGGGACTCAATCCCAGGACCCTGAGATCATGACCTGAGCTGAAGGCAGAGGCTTTAACCTACTGAGCCACCCAGGCGCCCAATTTTCTATTTTTTTTAACGTAGTGACCGCATAGCATATGCATAACATAAAACTTGCCATCTCTATCCTTTTTAAGTGTACAGTTCAGCAGTTAAGATTCACGTGGGTGTGCATCCAGTTTCCAAAGCCTTTTCATCTTAGAAACCTGAAGCTCTATAGCAGATCAACAACTCTGTGTTTTTCCCCTCCTTCCAGCTCCTGGCAGAAACCCTTCTACTTTGTTTCTACGAGCTGGGCTACTCTACAGACCACATATATGTAGAGTCATTCAGTCTTTGTTTTTTTATTACTAGCTTATTTCACAATGAAATGTTTTCAAAGTTCATGCATGTTGTAGCATGTATCAGAATTTCCTTCCTTCTTGAGGCCGAATAATACTCCATTGTATGTGCATACCACATTTTGCTTATTCCTTCACCTGTCAGCAGACATTTGGGTTGCTCCTATCTCTTGGCTATTGTGGATAATGCTTCTATGGACGTAGGTAACCAATATCCCTTTGAGATCCTACCCTCAATTGTTTTGAGTATATACTCAGAAGTGGAGTTGCTAGATCACATGGTAATTCTATTTTTAATTTTTTGAGGAACAGTCCTCCTCTTTCTGCAACAACTCTACAATTTTAAATTCCCATCACTAACAATCCCATTTTATGCATTATTATATATTTCTTCAATTTTGCTCTGTTTCTTTCTCCCAAGTAGATTGTAAACTTCTCAAAGGCAGGAACCCAATAATTTCTTGATTTTTCATTCCAATTAAAAGACCCACACTAAAGAACAATGATTTGAATTTTATATCCAGAATATAAGTTTTAGGTACTATCCATAGCCAGACAATAAGAGTAGCCTGTTATTTTATTTGTTTATTTTTTAGAGACGAGAGTAGGGGTGTGGGGGGGGTGGTGGCCAGAGGGAGAGGGAAAGAGAGGAGGATCCCAGCACAAAGCCTGATTCAGGGCTCAATCCCACAACCATGAGATCATGACCTGAGCTGAAACCAAGAGTCAGACACTTAACCAACTGAGTCACCCAGGTACCCCGAGAGTAGCCTATTATTTTAATGGCATCAGGTATGTCTCCAAAATAGGAAAAAGTCCAAATGATAATGGCTTTCCATAGCAAATTATATGAGTGCAACCATTTTAAAGTGGATCATTAGCTAGTGTAGAAGCACTCCTAAGCTAACAATTACACATGAAGGGCAATGTGTGCAAACACATAGTGCAAAATTTACTCTCAAGTCTTATCAGAAAATGAGCAAAATTATCCATCTTCAATGTGGCTGTCGGTCCTAATTTGACCAAAGAACCATAATACTTGGAGTTCCAGGGAGCAGACATCTCACATTTGATTATCTAAATATAACTATTTTATTTATTCTTTGAAGTATAGCTTTAAATGTAGGACTTGTCCAGCTTGGAATTAGAGTTCCACATACTTCCCTTCAGTTAGAAATAAGGATGAAATGGAATATAGACCAGTTAGAAGAACAGTAATAACCTAAGGGCTGTTAAAATCTCTCACCAAGGAGGGGCCCCTGGGTGGCTCAGTGGGTTAAAGCCTCTGCCTTCAGCTCAGGTCATGATCCTAGGGTTCTGGGATCGAGTCCCGCATCGGGCTCTCTGCTCAGCGGGGAGCCTGCTTCTCCGTCTCTCTCCCCGCCTCTCTGCCTGCTTGTGATCTCTGTCTGTCAAATAAATAAATAAAAATCTTAAAAAAAAAAAATCTCTCACCAAGGAAATACTTAAAATAACCTTAATATGGGGCACCTCCTGCGTGGCTCAGTCAGTTCCACGTCCCACTCTTGATTTTGGCTCAGGCTGTGATCTCAGGGTCTGAGAGAGAGCCCCAACCTGGGCCCCACGCTCAGCCCGGAGTCTGCTTGGGACTATTTTCCTCCCTCTTTCTGTTCCTCCAACCCCACCCTCAGCTTACACCCTCTCTCAAATAACTAAGTAATATCTTTAAAAAAGAAATAACCTTAATATACGAAGTAAGGAAGCTGGTCAGGAATCTTAACATCATTTTGGGTAAATCGTTAATGATTTTGTGAGTAAGGATGATGCTGAACAGAGAACTATAACCTTTCTCTTGGTGTTTTAGGTCGAGTACAAAGCTGACTACAACAGCTGGATGAAAGGTTGTGGCTGGGTACCTTTTGGGTCCTTAGAGATGGAAAAGGTGAAGAGAGCTTCAGACATCCTGAATGAGGTAAAGCCATCCCATGTGCCACAGAGAGAGTTGGAATGTGATGTGTTAAAGCCCCAAACCAAAGAAGTGCCTCCTTTTACTGCTTCATTCTCTAGCAGTTGCGGCTGAGAAAAAAGTGCTTACCACAGGCATGAATTATCCAGGTAGATAAGCTTTACATCAGCAAAATCATTGATGTTAACCATTCATGAAAAAAATATTTTAAACAACTTTTTCAAGGTTTAATTTGCATACCACAAATTTCATGTATTTAAAGTGTACGCCTTGACAAGTTTAATAAGTTCATATAGTTGTACCGTCATCACCATGATTGAATTTTAAAATGCTGCTAGTATATCAAAGTTTTCTTGAAAAATTCCTGCTCCCATCTCCAGTGCCGGGCAACCAGAGATCTGCTTTCTGTCTCTATAGTTGTACTTTTCTAGAACTTTCTTTTGCATCAGACCTCCATCACTTAGCCCCATGTTTCTGAGGCTCATCTATATATCTGCCTATGTCTGCAATGCATTCCTCATTATTGCTGAGTAGTGTTCCTCTGTAGCTGTATTGAATTTTGGTTGTCCAGTTGGTGAACACACAGATTCTTTACACTTTCTGGCATTTATGAATAATGCCTATAATGAATATTACAGAAATTTTCCTTAAAGTATTTTACCCTGTGTCCTATCCTGGATGACCTTGAAGTAGTCTATAAGTTATTACTGAGTCTGAGGAAAAGGAGCAATGACCTTGCACTCTTTACGTAGCCAGGTTCTGTCCCTTTTTCAACAGTAGAACATTCCCACTGCTGTCAGGTGAATCCATCATCAAGGAGGTCAGCCTATATAAAGAAGGGACAGAGGTGCTGAGTGAGGGTTGTCTTCACACTCAAGTTTCTGTTGTTCTGTGCTTTTCCTTGCTTTTGGTGAGCAACATTTTATCCCAGAGATTTTTCATGAAAGTTCTTCTGGGTTGGTGGTTTCAGAAGTCTGAAGCTGAGTGATGCTTCTTTATACACAGAGTGGGTTGTATAACATGCACAAAGGAAGAAGACTGGAAGAGTAGATGGAGAAGGATCTAGAAATGTAGCCAGAAGTTACTAGCTTCCTATTGGAACACCTTCCATTGTCCTCTCTCCCATAGCTCCTCAGCGCTTTAGTGATGACCTGTGTATTAACCACATGGAGACTACAGAACAGAAGTCCTCCCTTTCTTTTAGGAACCCCTAGCTGTTGCCCTAATTCCTCGGTCCCTCCTCCCTCAACCAGAGAGCCTCTTTATTTCAGTTCAAGCAACAGCCACCTGAGAGCCTGTTAGTGTCAGGCAAAAGACACTTCAAATATCCTCGCATGCTTTTCTGGTAATCCTTTAGTAAACTTTGTGTTGTTTCTGGGTTCTGTTTAGCAGAGAGTACCCTCTTTCATTTCACAAGCAAGAAATTGTCTGGTTCCTGCAAGTTGTATTGGTCTGGTCTGCCTCAGACCATCCAAAATTAAGCCAATTTTTTAAACACCGGCTTTTGTATTGTATTCATCTTTTTCCCCAAGCCAACCAAGAGTCAAGTATTTTTATATTTTAAAATCCAGAAAAATCCTTGTCCCTCCCAAGTAAATTTCATGGATTTTCATGTATTAGCGTTCATGAAAGTAATATCCTTGTTTCTCTTGTTTTAATGCACCAAACAGAAAAAATACCGCCAACACCCAGACACTCTCAAGTTTACCTCGATTGAAGATGCCCCGATCATAGTGCAGTCTAAAATCAACCAGGCCCAGAGAAGTGACGTAAGTATTTTAAAACATGTTAACTCTATCTGTATTTTAAAACATGTTAACTCATACCAGTATGTCTGTATTCTAAACATGCTGATTACCTGTAGTTCTTATGCAGTCTGAAGAGACTCAGTTACATGAGCAACTGTCTACCTCTCCCAGCGGCTCGTTAGTAAACACACCTTATTCCAGTCATTTGAGTATTACGTATGCTGTACTGACTGTCCTTTCAGCCATTTAATGTCGCTTCCCAAGGACGAGGTCAGGGGCTTCTCCTGATGACAAGAAACACTACAAGCCCATTACTAGGAAATACCAGGAAAACGAATATAGGCAACACACCTTACAGAGGAGTTACCCTGTAAGAGCTAAGACACGAATCACGTGGAGTAAAAACCACCCTAGGTCCTATCACCCACAAAGTGTAAGACAGATGGTTTGAGTATCCCACCCGATTAGCCTTCTCTGTGCTCAGGAAAGTTCTGCAGGTTAACATCTTCATCAGGTCATCTTCCTGGGCTAACTTCTGTGAGGTGCTCTTACTGGAGTTCAGAGCTTCTGAGCGTATACCGAGGGACCTTGGCCAAAGCTGAACTGGCATGAGGTTAGGACCCTGAGTGTTGCATATGAGACCTTGAAGGCCTTCAGATCTTTGCAGGTGAATGTGGGAATGACCCAGAGAACATCTTTCACGAAAAGCACCACTGTGCCATGTGATCTGTTCCGAGATTATTTTCCTGTGTCCTTAAATCCTTTCCCCTACTTGTTGGTTCATGCACTTCTTTTCATCTTTCAGGTTGCCTACAAAGCCAAAGGAGAAGAAATTCTTCACAAATACAGCCTGCCAGCGGACCTGCCCCAGTTCATCCAGGCGAAAGTTAATGCCTACAATATCAGTGAGGTGTGCCCATGAGCTCGACTGCTGATTGTGTGTGAAGCCTTCTCCAGTGGGCCTCGGTTACATTCAGATGACTTTTTTCTTTCAGAATATGTACAAAACAGACTTGAAAGATTTGAGCAAGAAGGGATATGACCTGAGATCAGACGCGATTCCCATCAGAGCTGCCAAAGCTGCCAGGCAGGCGGCAAGTGACGTAAGTCCTTCCGATGGCCGCCTGTGTGTAACTAGAATATGTGGGCAGGGGTAGACCTGTTGTCCAGAAGTCATCACATCTGCTGTCCCCAGCTGGAAGTGAGTCCAGCTGAAAACTGGTTAGGGAATTTTCCTTTCTAAATAGATCTGAATTTTCCTGGGGGTAAGGATTTGTAGAACCTTTACTGACCTCATTCTATTGGGGTGCCCAAAATTAAAGGTCTCTTCCATATTTCTGCACAAATTCACATTATTCCCCTTGTAGAAATAAACAAGTCACTCACTATTTTAGTCTTAATAGACTCCCGGTGGTAAGATTTTGACTCCAAACTTGCTTAATTTAAATGAATTTCTTCTTTCCTCTTGTTTTTTTTTTTTTTTACTTCATTGCTTCCAGAGATGGATGAATTAGCCCTAAGGTTCCTAGCTGTTGTTAGGTTCCATGAAAGTTAGAAATTTTGTTTTTCTTTGTTTCTTTTCCTTATCTTACTTTAACCCAGCAGCAAACTAGTTATGTTCCTCTTTGAGATTCAAATTAAATTGACTCAAGCCCCCACCTGTTGACCTCAAGGAAGTGGGGTACCCTCCCCCCTGCTTGTTGCAGATATTCTAAGGTTTATTGTCTTTCCATCACCTCCGGCTCCTGGTTTGCCCATCGTGATTTTGCTCTCGCTCACCTGGACTCTCCTGCCCTGGATCCCCTTGTTTTTCTGGTCTGCATGATCCAGAGATGGAACTCAGCCCTGTCTTTTGGTTCCCCTAAGTCCCAAGCACAACTTCATTGATTGTTTGAACATAAGTTGACATTGCGCTGATGTAAATAAATTACAACTGAATTATAAAAGCCCTACCACCCAAAATTCCTTACCCATTCCCTTTCTCTGTGGGTGCTGTCCTCCAGCTCCTCCCCACCCCAACACACAAACAAAGCCTTCCTTCACATATCCACTTCTCAGTTTCCCATGCTTCTTCCCAGATCCCCAAGCAAGGTCAGTTCTTTTCACTTTGTTGTTCAGAACCAATTCGTGTTAACATACAACTGGCTCTGGGTCTCCCTTTGAATATCCAAAGACTCATTAACATTCTACTACCACTCACATAGGCAGCTATTTGGGGTCTCCTAGAGCAGCACAATATAATTGGTAAAGATTGCAGAATGTTTATCTTTTCATTTGTCTCTACAAGGAACTTAACTTTACCTTGTCACAGACACAAATTGTGGCCTTGCTCCCACCCCAGCCTCTCTCAGGTGGCCAAAGCAGTGACAGTCAATCGCATGGGCTCTATGTAACATTTTAATTTTACCAGGCTGCATTTCAGACTGTATACAAATGAATATCTAATTGTTTGGTTATTGAAGTAATTTCTGGGAAGCTCAATGCTTTAGGTCACAGCCTCATTGCTTAGTAAAATCTTCATAACTACATTTTAAAATCTGCCCACTTTTGTTTCCCATAGGTTCAGTACAAAAAAGATTATGAAAAAGCCAAAGGGAAAATGGTTGGCTTCCAGAGTCTCCAAGATGATCCTAAACTGGTTCACTCTATGAGTGTGGCTAAGCTGCAATCAGACCGGGAGTATAAAAAAGACTATGAGAAGACAAAAACAAAATACAACATGCCCCATGATATGTTCAACGTTGTGGCAGCCAAGAAAGCACAGGATGTTGCCAGCAATGTCAACTATAAGCATCAGCTCCATCATTACACCTATCTGCCTGATGCCATGGACCTGGAGTTGTCTAAAAATATGATGCACATACAGAGCAATGTAAGTGACGCGTATTCCCCAAGACAGTCCCTACTCCAGGGTCAGAACCTCCATGAGAACCCACTGCTGGAGGCCCTTACTCCTCTTTTGTCCCTTTGCTGTAGAACGCCTATAAGGAAGACTACAACACCTGGATGAAAGGCATAGGCTGGATACCTATTGGCAGTCTGGAGGTAGAAAAAGTTAAGAAAGCGGGTGATGCCCTGAATGAAAAGAAGTACAGGCAACACCCAGACACCCTTAAATTTACCAGCATCGTGGACTCCCCAGTGATGGTCCAGGCAAAACAGAACACAAAGCAAGTTAGTGATGTAAGTACAAGAGAGGGGACGAAGACTGGAGGGAGGCTTTAACAAAATAAATAGCAGCTCAAAATTTTTATTCTTCTGAGCCATTAATTTTCCTTTTACTTCATTTAATTGAAAGTAATAATTATTTTAGTTATATATATTTATATTTATTTGTTATTTTAATAATAAAATAAATACAATTATTTTTAGTTTGGGAGCCCCTGAGTGGCTCAGTTGGTTAAGTGTCTGCCTCTTGATCTCATCTCAAGTCTTAATCTTAGAGTCGTGAGTTCAAGCCCTATATTGGATTCCATGCTGGGTGTGGAGCTTACTTCAAAACAAAACAAAGCAAAACTAAACAGACCACAACAATTATTTTCAGTTTGTACACTACCATTTTCTTTTTCTTTTATCTTGCTATTTATTTTCCTTTTTAAAACGTCTTCCTTTTTAGCTGCCTTTGAAATACTCTGTTGTTGGATAAACTTGTGATGTTTATCTACTCTCATACTACACATGTGCATGCATATGCACAATTTAAACTCCAGACTTTAAAGTAGCAAATTCATCACACTCAATTCTATATTAAGTTGCTTATATTTGCTTTTCATTTATAAATTACTAATACAGGGAAATAATTCACATGAATATGTGGTTTTGCTTCTCAAAACTCATCATACACCAATATTATAGAGGCTTTTAAAAATTTAAGTCATGGAGATTAGTATGTTTTTTGCCTGCCTGTCCATGAACAATTTTTATGATCTGGCTAAAGTCAGATCAAAGGAAAGTTTAGTGTATAGAAGAATTAAAGGGACATCAAAAGCATTCATTTATTAATTCATTGAATGAATGTTTTTGAACACCTTCCCTATGCCCGGCATTGTATCATATTCTATGGTATAAGGGTGACGTAGACGAGGATTAGTGAGTTGTAGGATACAAGGTTATAAGAGTATAAGACAAAGGCATGGATAGAACCAGAGCATTGCCATACCAAGAGGTGAATGCCACAGGAGAGGTATGTGCCGAGTACAAGCCAAGAAGGTAACCACACATCAGGGCTTCCCAGGCAAATAGGCAAGGGTACATTCTTGGCGTGGAAGAAACATAATGACTGACAAGAGGTAATGAAAGGGAAGACAATGAAAGGTTGGGATTGTTACCTGATCATTGAGGGTCTTGTGTGCCTACTTCTACTTTGGACCTTGTGGGCTAGGTAATGGGAGGTATTGAAATTTTGTTCCATGGAGTTGCATTATCAGGTCTGTGTTCTAAAAGACAGCTCTGACACGTTCTAGAAGACTGAGACTGTATTGGTGAGGGGAGAGATTGGAGCTAAGAAGATAGATTAAAAGCTGCTACAGAAATCCAGCAGAAGCCTCATTTGGAGTTCAACTGAGTCAGTAGCAATGGCAAGGGAGATGTGTAGAAGGTAGAACGGTTGAGATTCTGTGAATGCTTAGCCATGGTTTCTAAAGGCAGTGAGGAAGTAAAGATGGCTCTTGGGTGCCTAGAAGAAATTTTTTTAGTATTGGAGGATTCAAATAGGTATCAGCCTCCTTAGACTTTGTGATACATACATAGCAGTTTATGTGTGATATCTCAGAGAAACATGCCTGAGGGCTTACATGATAAATGATAGTCAAGACATTGGAAAGCTACTTGTGATTCCAGTTGTATTGTTGACTTTAGAAATTAAGCAATTTCTTTCTTTTCTATTACCAAGCGGAGGATACAATACAAGTTCTGTATCATGCACCTAGATGTCTTTCTGATATCTGTAAAAGGATAAAATAGGGTAAATATGAAATGGTAAACCTTTTAAGTACACTAGGTTTACATATAAGGGTTTTAATATTATGAGGAGATTATTATATGGTTTTACTGTTATAACTGGAAAGTTTTTAGCAGAAGTGAAAGACTCATTTTAAATACCATTTTCTGAGAAACAAAAACCAAAAAACAAGACTTTAAGAACTGTTCACTCTATTGGCAAAGACTGGACTTTGCTGGCTTTGGTGAATTCTGTTTATTCAAGTTAGGGTTGCACACTTGAACTTATTTTCCATTCATCTCTAGCAGTCAAAGGTCTTTGTTTTCTATTTTTCTCTCTGTTTTAATACAGAGTTTTTAGGTCTTTCTAAAGATAACAAAATGCTTGAGTTCTTTAAAAACAGGAAAATACCTCTGGTGGTTTTTTAAAAAATATTTTGTTTATTTGACAGAGAGTGAGCAAGAGCACTTGAGCACAAGAAGGCAGTGGGGGGGTGGGGGTGGTGGCGGGGAGAGGGAGAAGTAGGCAGCCCCGCCGAACAGGGAGCCCAGTGCATGGCTCGATCCCAGAACCCTGGGATCATGACCTGGCCAAAGACAGACATTTAACTGTCTGAGCCACCCTGGCACCCCTGCTTTGATGATTCTTAACAATAGAAATAGTGGGGGATGGGGTGCCTGGGTGGCTCAATGAGTTAAATAAAGCCTCTGCTTTCGGCTCAGGTCATGATCCCAGGGTCCTGGGATGGAGCCCCACATCCGGGCTCTCTGCTCCGCGGAGGGCCTGCTTCCTCCTCTCTCTCCCTGCCTGCCTCTCTTGCCTACTTGTAATCTCTCTCTGTCAAATAAATAAATAAAATCTTAAAAAAAAAAAGAAAAAAGAAAAGAAATAGTGGAGGAGTGGTGTGCTAGGGAATAACTCCTTTAAATGTGCAATTAAAACATTTTCCTTTTTTGTGCTATCGGTAATGCATTTTAATTTTGTGATTCTGTGTTGCAGATCTTATACAAAGCTAAAGGGGAAGATGTGAAGCATAAATACACTATGAGTCCTGATCTTCCTCAGTTTCTCCAGGCCAAGTGCAACGCTTACAATATAAGTGATGTGAGTAGGGTTTTTGACAGTCCAGACATGTGAAGTCCAGTCCAGTGTGAAGTCCAGACATGATGGCACAATAGTAGAATTTCAGAACAGGATGGGGCCTTGATAATTATTTAGGTCAGTTTCCCACACACCTCATATGAAGCCTGTCCCATGATGAGGGCCTTCTGCCTCTAAGTCAACCTTTTCAAGGTGGGACTATCCAAAAGTATGTAACGTTTTCTCTTATGTGGAGCCCAACAGCTATTCCTCTGAAACTTTGATTTAGTTTTCCTAGTTTTGCAAGTGGAGGAAGATGATCCTGTAGCAAGATAAGAATTAATAAAATCCAGGGCGCTTGGGTGGCTCAGTGGTTTAAAGCCTCTGCCTTTGGCGCAGGTCATGATCCTAGGGTTCTGGGATCGAGTCCCGCATCGGGCTCTCTGCTCAGTGGGGAGCCTGCTTCCTCCTCTTTGCTCAGCAGGGAGCCTGCCTCCTCCTCTCTCTCCCTGCCTGCCTCTCTGCCTACTTGTGATCTCTGTCTGTCATATAAATAAATAAAATCTTTTAAAAAATAAAAATAAAGGGGCGCCTGGGTGGCTCAGTGGGTTAAAGCCTCTACCTTCGGCTCAGGTCATGATCTCAGGTCCTGGGATCAAGATCAAGCCCCACATCGGGCTCTCTGCTCAGCATTGAGTCTGCTTCCTGCTCTCTCTGCCTGCCTCTCTGCCTACTTGTGATCTCTGTCTGTCAAATAAATAAAATCTTAAAAAAAAAACTTAAAAAATAAAAATAAAAGAATTAATGAAATCCTTTCATTATAACAAACCTAACATTTCTAAAGCTTACTAGGTCTTCCCTTGACCTTCCTTTTGGAAGAGTGGACAACTTCATTTTCTCTAGTTGGTCCCTACACACCATGGTTTCCAGAAACTTTATTCCTCTCCTCTAGATCCACTCCAGTTTCGCTTTGGGTGAATAACTGGTGCAGTGTCCTATAATTTCATGCTACACAAAGTGCGACATTTGCTAATGTCCCTAATGACTCCCTAAAGCAGAATGTACTGTAGGAGATTCCTTTAGCTTATATCAGGAAAAGAACAAAACAATCCCCACAACTTAAGATTCACTTTAGCTGGGATGCCTGGGTGGCTCAGTTGGTTAAGCAGCTGCCTTCGGCTCAGGTCATGATCCCAGCGTCCTGGGATCAAGTCCCACATCGGGCTCCTTGCTAGGCAGGGAGTCTGCTTCTCCCTCTGTCTGCCACTCTGTCTGCCTGTGCTCGCTCCCGCTCTCTCTCCCTCTCTCTCTGACAAATAAATAAAATCTTAAAAAAAAAAAAAAGATTCACTTTAGCTGATTAATACACAGTATGCTGACATCCTTTTTCTTTTTTACATCACAGGTCTGTTATAAACGGGACTGGCATGATTTAATAGCCAAGGGCAACAATGTGCTGGGGGATGCGATTCCCATTGCTGCAGCTAAAGCATCCAGAAACATCGCCAGTGATGTGAGTACAAATTTTAGGTGAAATGTTGGGTGATTGCCTGCTTTAAAAGTAATCAAATGTGTGCTGGCCTAAATGATACCACATTGAAAACAATATGTTGAATTAATGACATTGAAATTCTCCACAAAATATTTTGAAAACCTGTCACTTTTTCAGCATTCTGTGATTCTTTTCAGTTGACCCCACTTGGTGGAGCTGTCATAAATCTGACAGCCACTTTCTCCCCTGATTCATAGGACAAATTACCTTTACTGATACATTTCCTTGACAGCCCACATTTATTTTCGGTGAGAACACCCTAACTGACACTATCACTTTAAATTCAGATGACTGCCTACATTATGATTGTATTAAGAAGATTGGAAAGAAAAAAAATTGAAAAGGTGTTAGATAAAATGTAAAGATTTTATAAACCAAATGGGAAAAGGCCCATTTTCCTTGAACGTAATTTTGTGTATGTAAATCGATGTTCATGTCATCTGTATGAGGAAAAATAATGCACTTAATACTTTTTCCCATCACTGAAGATCAGAAATTTCAAAAAGCATGCGTGCCCAGTAGGCTTCGCTGCCACGCACTCTTCTGGGGGCTACAATCACAGTTGGAGAAAAGGAAGAAACCACCCGTGTGTACACACCACATGGGAGCTAGGGGTGTAAGAATTTTACAGCTTTCCTTATTAGGATGCCACGGAAAATGTGTTCCTCAAAGATTTGCACACCACTGTGAAGTAAATTTCTAGCTTAAGGACTAAGTGCAAGTCTAAAGTGTGACATTATCATTTTTTTTTCCTTAGAGCTTGAGCAGAGCTTTTTCTAACATGCCTAGAAATGTCTCGATAGTCCTTTTGCCTGCTAAATTCTTGTTTACAAATCAGTGCATAAATGACAGGAGCATAGTGTCTGCAGAGTTTAAGTGGATTTGAGTTCTCTTGCATGAAAATTAGGGTTTTGTCCTGTAACCTACAGTATAAGTTCATCTACACCCCACCGCCGGTTCCGGCAGTGAGAGACCTTGGGCTGCAGAGCCTGAGCGGTGAGGCTTTTACTGTTTTTACTCCGAGGGGGAAGCTCACAGCCAGCCCTGCCCTACTGCAGCTTCTGAGTTCAGCTGCAGCTGCTTCAGCAGCGAGCTTGGAAAGTAGCTGCTGAGAAATGCGTATGGAGGGCCCAGCTACCTCTCTATGCAGCATCTAATTTGATGCCACCTAGAAAGAAGAGGGGTTTTGTTTTCACCTTATCCCATCAGCCTGAGACAACACAGTAGTTTTCCACCCCCCCACCCCAAGGACACTGAGTGTGAACTTGCATGTAGACCTTTAGAGTGTCTTCTGCATCTGTTGCAAACCTTATCACCCAGCCAATGGGAACAGCAAACGGAAGATTTTCTCAATAATTTCTAATGTTCTGTGATGTATGATAACATACTGTGGTGGTAATAACATATTGGATTGGGAAAATTGACATCCCAGGAAACCAAGAGGTACTGACCTTTTATTTGGAATGTGTCTTATTTATATTAAGCATAAAAATTCAGATGGCTTTAAGTAAAGTTCTACATGCAAATGCATTTGTAGGATTTAGAGTAAAGGAAAAAACTGGTCCTGAATTTATCATGATACCCATTTGTAATCCGGCAGTGTTGGAAATAAATGTTTTCACTCTGAACTTTCTGGGGCACATGGGAGTGGGTGGGTTTGCATTTGTTTTTTGCATTTATTGTACAGTCTTCCAGAAAGTGACAATGTTTTAAGTTGCCTTGCATGTACTTGCTACGCCTAATGCTATCAGTGCCTAGGACTTTGCTAACCAAATTTTGCCTTTGCAGTATAAATATAAGGAAGCTTATGAGAAGTCAAAGGGGAAGCATGTGGGTTTCAGAAGCCTCCAGGATGATCCCAAGCTGGTCCATTACATGAATGTGGCAAAGATGCAGTCAGATCGTGAATACAAGAAGAACTATGAGAACACCAAAACCAGCTACCATACCCCAGGGGACACGGTTAGCATTACTGCTGCAAAGTCGGCCCAGGATGTCGTCACCAATGTCAACTACAAACAGCCCCTACACCATTACACGTACCTACCTGATGCCATGAGTCTCGAGCATACCAGGAATGTGAATCAGATTCAGAGTGATGTGAGTATATATAATCTAACAGACACAGAAATGTTGGTACTTAAGGGATAATCATTTCTTCCTGTTTTAGTAGACTTCACAATACAGGAAGATATTTGAAAAATGTACTTTAAAATAAACAGTCATTATTGGAAGACTAACAGAGGCCTGGTAGATGAGCTGTGTTTTTGCTGGCTTTCTGTGCTCCTACTGTAATCATTGATACTGTCTTTATTAACTCGTGGATCAAAGATAAAACCATACTCCACCAAGTGTATAAACCACCTTGATTCTCAACAAGAGGAAGTAGCTGCTCTTGGCAGGCCTGCTGCAATGGTGACATGTATAATGCAAAATAGTATTCTCTCTTCTTATTATCTCTCTTCTTATTCAGGAAAGCTTTTTCTTTTTTTAACTAAAAATCACACTCTGATGCATGTTAATCTATGTGACGAATCATCTAGAATGAACCAGGAGAGCTTTGTGATTACAGCATGACTCATGGAGAGCTGCACGGGGAGGCTGTTTAATATTCAGGGCATTTCCTTCTGCAGGAACCAGATTTCTGCAAGGATCGTCCTCTGTGAGGGAATCTACGGTGTTCATTTATTGTCGCTCAGCGAAGGTGTCTCTCCCCAGCTGAGATCACGAATAGCTTAGGTGGATGGGATGGGTGAAATTCAAAGTTACGGGGTTTTCAGTGAAATAAAAAAGAAAGCCCAATTTATTGTCAAGAGAGACAAAATTTTTTTTAGCATTAGCCATGGAAATATGTGGCCTAGATTTCCTCTGATTGTATAATGCACTCTAACAACAGAACTTTTTCTTATTATCAAATTCTGGGAAAGAAGCTCAGTGGCATACATGTGAAAGTCTTCCTCTCAGACATGAGCATGCTGGAAGGGTTGCTATTCATTTCCTCTGGGTAGAATTGCAGATTTCAGAGATACCCTTTGAGTATTCTGTAGGCTATCTCCTCATATGAGATTACTCTCTTACAGAATGTGTATAAAGACGAGTATAACAACTTCTTCAAGGGCATTGGATGGATCCCTATTGGTTCTCTGGAGGTTGAGAAGGTCAAGAAAGCAGGTGATGCTTTAAATGAGAAGAAGTATCGACAGCATCCAGATACCATCAAGTTCACAAGTGTGCCCGATTCCATGGGCATGGTTCTGGCTCAGCAGAACACAAAGCAGCTAAGCGATGTAAGTGGTTTCCCTTCAGAAGGGTTTATCCAGGGGCGCCTGGGATTATCTGTGGATTTTATTTCTCAGACCAGACTCTGTTGGCACATTATCACACATATCCAGCGGCGCCTGGGCAGCTTGATCTGTTAGGCAGCTGACTCTTGATTTTGGCTTAGGTCATGATCTTGGGGTCCTGGGATTGGGCCCTGTGTTGGGCTCTGCACTTGGCAAAGAGATGGCTTGAGGATTCTCTCGTCTCGTCTCCCTGTGCCCCTATCCCCACTTGCGTGTGTGCATGTACTCTCTCTCAAATAAATACATTTTTAAAAAGTGTTTATCCAAAAAAAAAAAAAAAAGTGTTTATCCATGAGTAACCCCCATTCCACCATCCTTCTTAATTCAACATGTGAACGTGCATCTGTGTTAATGTATCAACTGCTTTCGGGGATATAATAGAAAGGTCTTAGTTTTGAAACAACACGGAACTTGAACAAAGAGTATAGGGGGGAGAGAAGGAGGATTTTCCAAATTTGCTTTATTTTCCAAATGTAGAGAATCTGTGCTATTTACAAGCAGACTCCTATCATTATACACATGAAATGAAATGATTACAGTTATCATCTGTGATTCCATCTGAATTGTAAACCAAGCCATTCATTCCTCTGAGTTGCAACAGTTCTACCTAGCTACAAGGGGAGAAGGCATAATGTCCTAATCCTCTTGCGTAAGAGCTCGATGTTCTGAAAGGCAAGCCAGAGAGAGGCCTCTGGGGAGGAGGTAAGAGTTTACTTTCAGAGTCCGCTGAGCCTCATTTCCGAGCCCAGGTCTCTCTGAACCCTTATTCTTAGCCAGAGCCTAATTACAATGCTCAGTGCTTCCCCTCATTGGGTAATTTCAGAGTTCTGTTAAAATACCTCCACCAGAAAGAGAGCAGGAGATAAAAAGCAAAGGAAAGAAGAGGTTGTGTGTTTTTAGCCCCAGATATTGGAAGGTGTTTGGCTCAGATTTGAGTATTATCCATATGGATTTTCTTTTTCAGGCCAGTCTCAGTTTTCACATTACCACAGGTATTTTGAGATGAGCTCTATTGTAGTAGTAATGAATATGGAGACTCTTCTGATTTCTTTTGTTCTCGCTGTGATTTTCCAGTTAGCTAGGAGAACGGGACATTCACTCATTGTCTAACCCACCCCAATAAACGCCATCAACATCTACCCAGTGACTCCAGCCAGAAACCTGAATGTCATTACTGATGCCTCCCTGCGTGGTCCCGGCATCAGGCCACCTTGGTCTCTCCCAGCATCCTGTGGGGCACTTGCATATCATTAAGCTGCCGGCAGTCGGTTAGGGCTTCCCTGTCTCTCATGGGGACACCTGTAGTAAGCTGGTATCTGGCCTCCCTGCCTGGGGTCTCCCATGACAACCGGAAGAACTGTCTTAAAATGTGAATCACAGCTCTCTTAAAACCTCTTAGTAACTTCTCCTTGAACTTGAAAGCTAAACTTGTTACCATGGCCGAAAAGACCCTCGGCTCTGTGGCCCTGCTCCCCATCCTAATTCTGCTGTACCTCTCCCGCACACTCCAGCCCTGTGACACAGGCTGCCTTCCATCACTCATGCTGGCCTTGGCCTTTCCAGACTCAGGGCCCCAAATGCTCTGCTTCGGCGGGGACCCCTCCCTTTTCTTCAAGGCTAGGCATAAAGGCTATCTCCTTAGGGACCTTTTGCTGACTCCCCTTGTTTCTTTCCCGAAGTTGTTCCATTTACAACACGTCACACATTCTAGCTCTATCTTATAGTTTATATTTTTATTTTCTATCTCCTCTACTATACTGTAACCTTTAAGAGGCCATGTCTGCCTTTGTCAACACTTTACAGGCAGAAACCCATCACCATAGCTGGCCCATAGAGCTGTCCGTTAAATACTGGTGGAATGAGCAAATGGATATATCTGCTAATACCCTGCCATATAATACTATAGGTATTTGACTTAGATGTGGAAAAACACAAATGATAACCTTCCTTTTTAAAGGGGTGTATATTGATAAAACTGACATTATGTCAGCTAATGACATTTGCATTCTGCCTCTTTTGTTTTAGTTGAACTACAAGGTGGAGGGGGAGAAACTGAAACACAAGTACACTATGGACCCTGAACTGCCTCAGTTTATTCAGGCCAAGGTCAACGCCCTCAACATAAGTGATGTGAGTATTTGGGCTGGTACCCGTCTAATATTGCCTCTTCTTTCCAGTTCTGTATAACTCTAGCAGCGAGAATTTTAAGGGCAGCAAACTGGGTGTGGATCTTTTGAGTCTCTGTTTGAGGAGGTCGTTGAGAAGACATGACTGCTGGTTAACCTGTGAGCTGGACCCGGGAGAGGCTCCTCACCCCTTCCGCTGCCCTTGGGATGCACACTCTGCCCACCGTTCCCACAGTGGGAACCATTTTCAGGGATGCAGCCTTGCTAGAGCAGTATGTTGTTGAGATCATCTGAGTGGTATACATGACTAAAGCCAGTTAAGGCCTCTGTATAAACATCTGAGATTGTGGTGGGCAGGTGAGGAGAGCTTGTCTTGTGGCTGCCCAAGACCAGCCTTGTATGTAAGTTCTCTTGTTTATTAAACCTGCCATCTATCAATCTGTGGGCTCCCTCTTTGTTCAGTTTCGTCTTGCCCTCCATGTGCAGGCCAGTTTTTGAATCAAGCCTAAAGACTGGCCCATTATCATGGAACATGGGACTAGAAGTTACCATAAGCTTTCATTTGATACAGCCTATTCCAAACTGTAGACTATGACTCATTAATGGGTTATAAAATCAATCTAGTAGGTGGTATTGCACTTTTTAAAAAGTGAAACAAAATGAGATATGCAAGATTGGAAAGTACAGTAGTGAACAGTCTGTAATAAGGACAAATATTGCTTTATAAACTTGTTTCAGTTATTAAAACTTGTATGAAAGTTTATTGTAATTTTCTTGAGAAACTTTTTTTGCATGTAATGAGCCTCTTGGGTAGTCTAGTACATAATTGGTGGTGATTTTTAAATTCACTATTATGAATTTTTACTTTTTGCTTTAAAAAAATTTGGTAAATTCTAATTTAAAAACATAATCAAACTGAATAAAAACCATTCATTTCTTAAAAGATGACTTGGTCATTTTTCTTATCATTTTAGACTCTCTTTTATCTCCAAATAAACTTACACTCATTTCTATGCTTTTGTTTTATTTAAAAACTTTCCCTGCTTTCCTAAGTAATATTTAAACATTAAGAGTGATTAAATCTGGGTGGTACTGAATTTCTTATTTTAGGTTTCTAACCTTTCTGTAAGCATTAATTGTTTCATCACAAAAAATGTAAGAAAATTAAAGTATTCCATGTTCATTATAGAAAAGCCTGAAAATATAGAAATATGTTCAAGTAGAATAATAAAATAATAAAATACTCTTTCCTTTTTTCAAGTCTCATTATAAAGCAGACTGGAAGAAGACTCTTGCTAAGGGCTATGATTTGAGACCAGATGCTATTCCAATTGTTGCTGCAAAAAGTTCAAGGAATATTGCTAGTGATGTAAGTATAATTTGAAAGTAGAAAACTTTTCTTCTCTATATTTTTAAAATCTCTACATGGTATGTGAGGCTATGAGCTGTGTTAGGAAATAAATAAATTGTAATATAAAAATATTTCCTAACAGCGTAAGTGCCAATGACTTTCTTATATTCTTCACTTTAAAATCTTTAGAAATTCAATATAGTTGCTGCAAAGAAGAAAATTCTTTGTTTTAAATCATGAAGTAGTTGGAACTGTCATTGGTATCATTCTTATGAACTTGGAAACTGCTTTTTATTTGGATTTTCTAAAGAAAAAAAAGCCTTGACATGCTAAAATGTCACTATATTTTTAAAAAAGGCTCCAAGTTTTTAAAAGTATACAATTTTTTAATATAATTTTCACAAAGAAAAAATCCGGTAAAATAGGAAAACCAGGAAGAATTATAGATTAAATGATAGAATTTTAGTTACTTACCTACTTACTTAATTACTTCCTGTAAATTTTTATTTTCATAAGAAGTGATATAATACTTTGATAGAGTACAAACCATTCATTTGGAGTCCAATAAAAATAAATTGTATAAGAGCTTTGCTAAAATTGATTCAGGATTATGCAAGTACTTTTAAAGCAATGCAAATTATTTGGAAATAGATCATAAAAAAATACACACCAAATCTTTAATAAACTTTTCAGGAACATTTGAGAATATTCAAAGAATCTCTTTGTGAATAATCTAGATGTAAACCATACATTTTCCCATTCTTAATTATCCCCAGAGCAGATCTCAAGACCCTCCATTAGAAATATTTTGTCAGTTCTTTATTTAAAAATACTAAAAAATTTAGATGTTACCTGGATTCAGACCAAATTTGGTTATTGCTGAATCTGTTATGTAGACTCGGTCTAACACTTCAGCATTTGTTATAATTGACCCTATCAAACTTCTGTCTATCCTTCTTTTTCATATAGTTCAAGTATAAGGAGGCTTATGAGAAAGCCAAAGGCAGACAAATTGGATTTCTCAGTCTTCAGGATGATCCTAAACTGGTTCATTACATGAATGTGGCCAAGATACAATCAGATCGTGAGTACAAAAAGGGCTATGAAGCCAGCAAGACCAGGTATCACACACCCTTGGACATGTTCAGCGTGACAGCAGCCAAGAAATCTCAGGAGGTCGTTACCAACGCCAACTACAAACAACCCTTCCACAATTACACTCTGCTGCCTGATGCCTTGAACGTGGAACATTCTAGGAATGCAATGCAGATCCAAAGCGATGTATGTAATGGCCAACAGATTATTGGCATAGAATTAGTTATCCATTTCTAGCTGGTGGGAGGGAAGAACAAGAAGTTGGCAGTTCCACTTACCTCATCTTAAACCTGGCTGGACTCACTATAATTAGAGATCCTCTCCAGAATTTGGAGTTTTAGAATTTCACTCATTTGAACTATACATAGCTTTAAAATTTGTTTTGGTTATTGTGTGTGTTTGTGCATGTTGCATGTGTGTGTATGTGTGTTAGACACAAGTACGTGATATATTCTGTGAAAAACTAAGAGGCTCAAGTGGGTGCAATGTAATATCTTTTCCTATATAAAATTTTTTACCTTTTCTTTCAAGAAAGGTAAGTTTTAGAAAGGAATTATTGGATCAGTTTTTCCAGTTTAAAACTACCATGAATGCAATCACTTATTTTTTTTAAGGTATTATGTTTAAGTAATCTCTGCACCCAAAGTGGGGCTCAAACTCACAATTCTGAGATCGAGAGCCACATGGTCTAGCAACTGAGCCAGCCAGGAGCCCCTGAATGCAGTTTCTTTTAAATTTTGTTTCCAAAAGGTGGTAGGGCATAAAAAGCAGAGGATTCTCTTCTCCCTCATTTTTTCTTTCTTTTTGATAAAGAGTAAATCATCTAGCCAAAGAAACCCAAGCCCTGACTCTTTCTGAAATGAAAATTTCCTTTTTCATTGTAAAGAATCTATACAAATCCGACTTCACCAACTGGATGAAGGGGATCGGCTGGGTCCCAATAGAGTCACTGGAGGTGGAGAAAGCAAAGAAAGCTGGAGAGATCCTTAGTGAGAAGAAGTATCGCCAGCACCCTGAGAAGCTGAAGTTCACCTATGCCATGGACACGATGGAACAAGCACTTAACAAAAGTAACAAACTGAATATGGATAAGGTAGGAGTTCCCCTGCTGGTCTCAGCCCCAGAACCCTTGACCCTGGTGGTGCTGCTATAATGGTCTGCATTTTTATCTTTCTGATGGTCGTGGGTGGTGGTGATGGTGGGAGGGGAGCATTCTATAACGTTCATCATTTCTAGAGAGATCCCACACACACCGATGCAGGCCGTCTGTCTACACCACGCTGAGGGTGCGACAGACCTGCAAAACTCCATGTAGCGTGAGGTTGGGGCAAGATGGCATTTGTTGTCTTTGTGGAAAAGGGCTCCCTAGTTTGATGGGTTTTTCCCCTCATTGTGTGTTCAGTCTCATCAGCCTATCTTCTTGCTATGTCATCCATTTGCCAATATCAGTTGATCTCTTCTGTCATGGAGATGTGAGTCTCCTGTCGACAGCACTGTTACAGACTTGTCCCGCTGTACACTTATGTGCCTGTCCTCCTTGTTGCAGAGGCTCTACACTGAAAAATGGAACAAAGACAAGACCACCATTCACGTCATGCCCGATACTCCAGACATTTTACTTTCCAGAATGAACCAAATCACCATGAGTGATGTAAGTAGATTAACAGCAACAATAAAGTGGGACAGGAGGTTGGAGGGAACTAATACTTAAGGAATGTCTCTTTTATATACCAACCATGTCAAAATCAGGATTCCCATTCTAACCCAAATAACAAGTTACTGGTGCTATTCTATTTCATTCTATTTAGAAACTGTACAAAGCTGGCTGGGAAGAAGAAAAGAAGAAAGGATATGACCTGAGGCCTGATGCCATCCCAATAATGGCTGCCAAAGCCTGTAGAGACATTGCCAGTGATGTAAGTGCTTCCACTGGGCCTTCTTTAGACTGAGCAAATAAGAAGCAAATGAGCCAAATTCGTGTGTGTATATTCAAGAGCTGCAGTCAGCTCTACCCAGTGTTGTTGGGACCATTGTCCATGGAACACATAAGACATTTTCCTTCACCCAGTCCAAGGGCCCTCTAATCATTTGTTCATTATTTGATGTAAAAAGTGACTGGGTTTTGTTAAAATAAGTTGTTTTTAGAGTATTCCAATCATTTATAGACAGTTCTGAGCAAATATTGGATACAGTCTACTCATTTTACCCAAGAGACCCTTGATTAGGCTCTTTCCTAAATTAAAGATGCACCATGAGAAATTGTGCCTGTAGCCTATTCTGATGAGACTGCTGAGTGGGAAAAGCTGCTTTCTAAAGCACCCTAAGACAACTTATTCATGGATCTCTTAGATTAACTTTGAGATCATTTTCTTTCCATGGACTCAAGTCCGGCAAGAAATTGGAAGTAAAAAGATTTTGCTCCATAAAACCATACACCTTTGACCAAGTTAATGGAATCTAATGAATTATATTTTGCTCTCTTTCCTTTGCTGCCTTCATCACCGTGCTTCTTTTCCCATCCACAGTACAAATACAAGCAAGCCTACGAGCAAGCCAAAGGGAAACATATTGGCTTCCGGAGCCTAGAGGATGACCCCAAGTTGGTGCACTTCATGCAAGTGGCCAAGATGCAGTCAGACCGGGAATATAAGAAGGGATATGAGAAATCGAAGACTTCCTTCCACACCCCGGTGGACATGCTGAGCGTGGTGGCAGCCAAGAAGTCTCAGGAAGTGGCCACCAACGCCAACTACAGAAATGTGATCCATTCCTACAACATGCTTCCCGACGCCATGGGCTTTGAATTGGCCAAAAATATGATGCAGATTCAAAGTGATGTACGTGACAGCCACATCATTTGCAGAACACTGACTATAGTTAATAAGTAAATCAGGAATGACCCGAAATGAGGACCTTTTTATTTTTTTATTTTTATTTTATTTTATTATTTTTTAAGATTTTATTTATTTATTTGACAGAGAGAGATCGCAAGTAGGCAGAGAGGCAGGCAGAGAGAGAGAGAGAGGTGGGGAAGCAGGCTCCCCACTGAGCAAAGAGCCCGATGCAGGCCTCGATCCCAGAACCCTGAGATCATGATCTGAGCCAAAGGCAGAGGTTCAACCTACTGAGCCACCCAGGTGCCCAGTTGAGGACCTTTTTAAACTCCTGAAAGAAATTCATGTGTAATTTCCCAGCAAGTTGTTCATTTTTTACCTTAGGTAGAGTTTGTTTCTTTTAACAAAAGGGGATGATACATTCCAGAAACCAAAGTCTTATTTTCTACCATTATTGCTGTGAGGATTGAGGGATGCTGGATTCAGCTAGGGCAAATGAAAATTTGTTTCAGAGAACATGTTGAAGGAAACATGTTGAGCAAAGAGAGTCAGAAGCAGAAACAGCTCCTGGTAAACAATTAAGACGAGAAAGTCAGGAAGTCCGACTACTTGCTTGCTCCTGCCCCTCACTCCTAACCAGCATTTGTTCCACTTTTTCAACCCCAATACAAGCAATTGCTTGTATTACTTGCTGATGAAACATTGAGGACGTGGAAGTTCTTGGAACAAATGTGAGGAAGGCACAGAGTAGAAGCAAGAATTCAGCTATAGAGGCCATTTATTTGGCAGCTGGGAGAAAAGAATTTAAATTACGAGCCAAAGGCAGGTTACGCCAAGCCCCTGTTTCTCTTTAGGAATGTAAGAGCTCAGCTCTTACATTCCTAAGCAGGTACATAGTGCCCACATAAAAGCACCGAGGAAGAGTTGTAGAGGAAAATATTAGTATTAAGGGGAAAAAAGCAAAATTTGCACAGAATACCAGGGAGGTTTCTGGCATACCCAAGGGAATTGTAACAATGGTGGTTTCTAGAATGAAATAGAGAATCGGAGTCCTGGTGAGTCATCTGTCAACCAAGGAAACTTGGGGAATTTTTCTGAAGTTAGACCAACACTCAGTGCTCATCAGATCACATGCAAATAATGAATCATTAAAATCATTAAAAAACAATGATGTAAAAGAAACACTAATGATGTATTATATGTTGGTTAATTGAACTTAAATTAAAACAACGTATACAGGCCAAAAGCACAAATTAAAAAAACAGATTGTCAGAATGAAAAAAGCATAGTCACCTTTCTCGAGATAGCAGTCACATGATAGCTAATCTAGTTGGTATTTCTTAGCATTTTTTTCCTTACGAAGGCATTTAGGAAAACAAATCAAAGATATTACTGCTTATTTTTAATTTCTCATGCAAAGAAATGTAAAAACAAAACAAAACAATGTTTAGGGACAAAAATGGTTGGAGTTTGACATACTATCTGTTGAAAACCAAAGTGGAACTTAGGAAATATTGAATACCCACTCCTGGTTCTTGGTAGCTTTGCTTTCTTCGGATCCCTGAACATTTTCTCTTTTGCAGAATCAATACAAAGCTGACTACATTGACTTCATGAAGGGCATTGGATGGCTCCCTCTGGGCTCACTGGAGGCTGAGAAAAACAAGAAAGCCATGGAGATAATCAGTGAAAAGAAGTACCGCCAACACCCAGACACTTTGAAGTATTCCACTTTGATGGACTCAATGAACATGGTTTTGGCCCAGAATAATGCAAAAATTATGAATGAAGTGAGTCTTTCAATACTGTAATATTTCCTGTATACCAGGAAAATGCCAGGCCTTCTTACATTTGATCTACAGGTTTTGATAATAGTTTTAGGGCATCACAATTAATGTTCAGTCAGCTTTGAAAAAGGGACTTGTGGATTAAAAAAATAGAAACTAGTCCTAATTAGTGGCGCCCTAAATGTTCAGTGAACCACTGTGTCCAACAGACATAAGAAAATAAATACGAGTCATTTTCTTTTCATGCAAATTTTGAAAGAAGTCTTGTTTGTCTAAGATGAGGTTGAGTAGAAGTTCACAACACTGAATCAGCAGATTGTTTGCCTGACAGCCGGGTGTTGGGATCCACTCCAGTTTCCTAGCTGCTTTAATGGAATCAAGAGAGACTCCTCGATCCCGTGACTATAGCAGCATTCCGAAGCAGGACCTTCTCTGGGCAAATCACGAGAGCAGGTGTTCTCTGCAAGTAGTTCCTTGGGTCATTGATTTTTCCAGCCTTTAGAAAACCTTACTATATTTTTTAATTTATTAGTCATGATAGATATCAAGACCAAAAAGCACATCCACCTTGGACTTTGGTTTTTAAGTTATAAATAATAAAATAATTGCAGCAACATTGGTTATATTGTATGGATCATAATTTGAAATGCTGCTGATTAGCAAAAAAAAGAAAGAAAAATGTTATTTGGACTTTAACATTAAGCAGTTGAAGAACGTGATGGTCCTACTTGCACTAGAGAGAGCTGTTTTATGTTAAGTGTCTGAGTAAATCCCTTGGAGTCCTCTGAGAGAGAAAAGCAATTTGTCAAGATGACTGATCTCTTGGATAGGGACTTGCCTAAAAGACAAGGCACAGATCTCAGTGTCCCTTTTAAGATTTACTATTTAAACTATCATAAGCTCACATTTGTTTTTTAGATGTTAAACCTTTTATATCTTTTTCAGTGTAATCATTTATTAATCATTTCAGAATAATGATGCCAAGATAAGAATCATCAGTTTCTTCTTGCAGAGTTCTGGAAATGATGGCCCAGACCTGCTGTGTGTCTTTAGGCAAGGTGCATTACTTCTCTGGGCTATGATTTTCTCAACTCTGCAGTAAGAGGATTCAACTGATGATCACCAAGACATCTCTCAGTGTAGCATTTGCTCTTCCTATGGTTCTCATCTTGGCATCATTTTACTTTCCATCTTACATCCTCTCTGTTATCTTCTTTGAATTAGCACCTTTTCCATTTAAATTGAAAAAATAAGATCTAGCTAATAAACATAATAAAATATTGGTATTTATGTATAATTGTATATATAAGTATACACACACAAAATGAGCACCTTTTAAGATTTTTAAATACTAACTTTCACTTTTTTTTTAAAACTTTCCAGCACCTCTACAAACAAGCATGGGAGGCTGATAAGACCAAAGTCCACATTATGCCCGATATCCCCCAGATTGTCTTGGCGAAGGCAAATGCAATTAATATGAGTGATGTAAGTATAATTCCCCGTGGAGTAGGAATACACAAATGAGCATCTTTCTCTTTCTAATCTTGCTTTACTAAGAGTTGGAGCCGGCCTGTGGATGGGACGTGGGACCTGCAGTTAGGAATTTGAAGGGCAGCTGGATTTTGTTTAGGAGCGGGTACTCCTTCTCAAACTAAGAGACTTGGCAGGAAGAGAAGGGCTTGGGGGCCCCAAAAGAGAGAAAGGAAGTGAGAATCCCAGGACCTGGTTCCTGGAGTCTCTCTACCAAGGCTTTGAGATGGTCCTAAAGAAGGGGTCTTGGGGAAGAGTTAAGTGGGAAGGGAAGAAGAACATTTTGAAGAATTTGGGGCAAGCTCCATAACAAGGAATGTTCAACACTTAGTGTTAGAAAATGCATGTTTTATTTCACTTTCTCAACCTAATCATGGTTGCTAGGAAATCTCTAATTCTACCAGTGTTTTCTCTTTTCCCTGAATTATACAGGGATTTGTGGTTGGTGACTTATTTTTGGATTGTAGAATCCACACAGTTACATAAATAAAAGTGTCGATTGCAAAATAGTGAAGTTTACTTTTGATGTAAGAATATGGTTGTTTTATAGTCTTCTCTTGACTTTTATTTTATTTTATTTTTTTAAAGATTTATTTATTTATTAGAGAGAAAGCACACGAGCTCAGGCAGACAGAGTGGTAGGCAGAGGCAGAGGGAGAAGCAGGCTCCCTGCCGAGCAAGGAGCCCGACGTGGGACTCGATCCCAGGATGCTGGGATCATGACCTGAGCCGAAGGCAGCCACTTAACCAACTGAGCCACCCAAGTGTCCCTTCTCTTGACTTTTAATTGATAAAAATGTATCAGTGCGAATCTACTGGGCTTTCACATTTTTAAACATATTTATAACCTAATGGAAACCATTAAGTTTTGCTTTTTCCGGTGGTTTCCTGAAGATATGTTCAGGTGTGTAACTTTTTTCAAATACAATTTTGTTATTTATAAGAACATTTATCCATCAAACCACCAATGAAGCATTTTCAAAAATAAAAACAATACCATTGTGCTAGTTTACTCTTTTCAAATAAACCCAGGCTTTCCTATTTAGAAGAACATTATTCCCTTGCCTCTCTTTACAGAAACTCTACAAACTTTCTTTGGAAGAATCTAGAAAGAAAGGCTATGATCTCAGAAGTGATGCAATTCCTATCAAAGCTGCCAAAGCCTCAAGAGATATTGCAAGTGATGTAAGTCTGAAGGAAAACACTCACCTGACTGGGGTTTTTTCCTAATTTACCAAAAGAGTAAGGGCTGAATTTTGGAAACACTCAGTGGAAAAGATACAGAGGGGAAGCGTACCTGCTAACAGTGGCCTCCTTGTATTCTGTGAATGCTTTTTAGGTTTGGTCTTTTGTTTTCTTTGGTATTTCTGAAAACAAAAACAAAAACAAAGAGAAGGCTAACCACATTATGACCACATATCTGTGTGCTCTCCCTGGCTCATGAGATCTAGGTGAATTTTCTTTGAACTCCATCCCCAACGCTATGGCCTGTAGAAATCCAAAGCCCTTCACCAAGCTTTCTTGGTAAAAGATTTGGGTTGTTCTTACTTCCTGCCTCTTAGGAAGTCTCTTCCTAGTAGGATATCTCATTAAATGGTGTGCTTGGGATGCTGATCTTTTGGACTCATGACAGCTGATTATTAAATAATCAGGAGTTTTGCAAGACAGTTGTTAAATTCTTGATAGCTTGACACCAGCCATGGCAGGAGTATTTACACCAGAGACTGACAAACGTGACAGATCAGGGCTTTTTCTTTCCAGAGAGCTGGTGTGCCATCTCACCACTCCCTAACATAACACCTGTACGAAACTCAGTTCTTTTATTGGTTGTTTCTGCAAGAAATCTTCTCACAGTGACTACCGTGTGATTTGAGGGTAATGGGGGAACACTTCTCGGAGTATCTTAGCCCCCCGCTGCCTTTCCCCCCACAGTGACACTTTGTCTCATATTCTGTGCCTTTTTTCTCTTTCCTACCTGTCCATCCCTATGCCACTACTACATCGCCCTGAAATCTCAAAAAAATTCTTTTCCCTCTATTCTGGAGTAATTCGGCTCCCTGAGTCTCTTCCCCCCTAACTTGCACACTCAAACTCACAGGAGATAGGCAGAATAAGTTTTCCATGTATCAGGATCCTCCCTTTCTAGAAAGAAGTTAAGTGATAAATGGTAAAATTTCTTCCCCATTATACCAGTATAGAAAGTCTTAAAGGAAAAGGAGCTCCACAACTATAAAGCTACTCTACAATGATACTGTGTATGTCATACACTAAGCCTATTTTTTGCAGTAAAAGCCTGGCTGGCTGATTTCTTAGGGCAGCAGTAAACTGCTTAGAACATTCTGCCTTTTTCTCTCATTTGCTGTACTGTTATCAACTGCTAAAGATCTCTAATCCTAACAGCAGGGTACAACAACAGAGTACGTGTGGAAGTCGGTGTGGTATATCATCGTTAAGTTCTTGGTTCCAGTCCTTAGTGACCTTAGCATGTCAGTCACCTCTCTGGGTTACTCATCTGTAAAATGGGGTGGGGAGGGCCATAATAATAACTTTGCTATCTTCCTCACAACATATAGTTGTGAGTATCAAGTTACACAAACAAATTGAAAAGCATGTTTTTTTTGTTTTGTTTTGTTTTTTTTTTTTTAAAGATTTTATTTATTCATTTGATAGACAGAGATCACAAGTAGGCAGAGAGGCAGAGAGAGACAGAGGAGAAAGCAGGCTGTCCGCAGAGCAGAGAGCCCGATGTGGGGCTCGATCCCACGACCCTGGGATCATGACCTGAGCCGAAGGCAGCGGCTTTAACCCACTGAGCCACCCAGGCGCCCCTGAAAAGCATGTTTTATAAACTGTAGAATTCTACACTATACTATACTACACCATACTATACTACACTACACTATATCACTTTTTTTCATTCTTATGTCCTTAGTTTATTAATTATTTTTATTAACATATAATGTATTTGCCCCAGCGGTACAGGTTTGTGAATCATCAGGCTGAAACACTTCACACAAGTGTCACTTTTTATGAAATATAGAATACTGATACTAAATGTTTCTAATCAAGGGAATTGCTGTAACAAACTAATTTTTTCACAGTATAAATACAAATACAATTATGAAAAGGAGAGAGGGAAGATGGTTGGCTTCCGCAGCCTTGAGGATGATCCCAAATTAGTCCATTCCATGCAAGTGGCTAAGATGCAGTCTGATCGGGAGTACAAGAAAAACTATGAGAATACGAAGACCAGCTACCACACCCCTGCTGACATGCTCAGTGTCATGGCTGCCAAGGATGCCCAAGCGAACATCACCAACACCAACTATAAGCATTTGATTCACAAGTACATCCTCCTTCCAGATGCCATGAGCATTGAGCTGAGCAGGAATATGAACCGCATACAGAGTGATGTAAGTCTCTGCTCTTTCTGGGTGATATTTGGATTCCTAGCATGGGAACGGAGATCACAGTCTTCGATGCTACACTTTTGTGTCTGAATTGATAAAAGTAATTGAAAAGGTAAATTAGAATTTGTCTCTTCTTTTTATAGAATGAATACAAGCAGGACTACAATGAGTGGTACAAAGGGCTTGGCTGGAGTCCCGCTGGTTCCCTAGAAGTGGAGAAGGCCAAGAAAGCAACTGAATATGCCAGTGATCAGAAATACCGCCAGCATCCTAGCAACTTCCAGTTTAAGAAGCTAAATGACTCCATGGATATGGTTCTTGCCAAACAGAATGCTCAAACCATGAACAAGGTGGACAGCCATCCTTCTATACAGCTGTCCTTCCTTACAGTTCCCAGAAAGGCAGGGCTAGTAACCCCTGGTTCATGTTTGGAAAATCTGGTTTGGGTCCTCTGTTTCTGGGGAGTGACAGATTGTTCCAGAGCATGTCTCTACATCATTTTCTTCTGCCTACTTCTTCTTTTTATTTCCCCTGACCTTCTAAATTGAGTTAGAAATCTTTTTATTTAATTTTAAAAAAATCTTTTGTTTCTTAAAATTATTATATACTAAAAACTTTCCAATAATTCTAGAAGATAGGAAATACCCAAAATATTATTTTTTTAAAAACCTGAGTTTGTTTTTGGTGTCTTTTCTGAGTCATATACCACTTCAGTTACTAAATTTAATCTAATTCAAATTGAGTGCATTCAAATGCTCTGTTACATTTTTTTCTTTTCTGTTTGTCCTTCAAATATCAAATGTCTTTTTTATCTCCTAACTTCCTAGTACTTATATACCATTGACTGGAACAAAGATAAAGCCAAGATTCATGTGATGCCAGACACACCAGATATTTTACAAGCCAAGCAGAATCAAACTCTGTATAGTCAGGTAAAGCTATATAAAAATTTGGCTTGAAACTAATTAAACTTTTTAAATGATGTAATGGTAAATAATTGATGAAAATGCCAAAGTAATAAAAATGAATGACTTAAACTGGCAAGTTAGAGATGCTGTGGAATATGGTGATTAAAAGCAAGAGTTTTAGCTGTGACTCTGTTTTTGGCTTTGCCATTTATGAGTTACATAACATCAGGTCTAGGCCTTAGTCTCCTCATCCCTAAAATTGGGACCAAAATAGTGCTTATGACATTGAATTGTTGATGAGGACCAAATGAGAAATTTCCATGTAAGGCTCTCAACACAGTACTTGGCACATAGTAAGTTCTGGATGACTTTCAACTGTTTTTGTTAGTATTCAGTTTTAACACACATGCACAATTTTAATAAATTTCATTCATGAAGATTAATTCATTTATTGTACCTCATAAAAGGTATGTCAGTATCTATTACTTTTATCACTTGGATTATCAAAATTTTGTTTCCTGGCTTTTTTTGGTTACCAGTTATTTTAACATCTGTAACTAAAACAGTGAGTCTAGACTGCACTTAACAGCAGGGAGAAAGCACCTGATATACTTGATATGCCCAAATGGCGTCTGAACAGAAAAGCTATTCTAAAACTGTACTGTGTCTCTTGTAACTGAGCCTATTCTCAGAGCCAGAAGACTGAAGCAAGATCCTGTAATGCTAAGTCAGTGCTCCCTAAAACAGCTTGGTTTGGTTTTATCCATATCTTTAGAGTAAGGTAGATGATAGAATCTGATGCCTGCTCTCTGGGTTAATTTTTGTTCAGTAATCCACTGGGGTTCTAATATTTATGGAGTAATGCTAAATTATATGTTTCATTTCCAGAAACTCTATAAACTCGGATGGGAAGAAGCTCTGAAGAAAGGCTATGATCTCCCACCTGATGCAATTTCTGTACAGTTGGCCAAAGCTTCAAGAGACATTGCTAGTGATGTAAGTTTGGCTTGTTTGGCTTTTATGATACATTTTATCTGAATCAGGTATCTTCATGCTGGTGACTACTTTCACAGACAGGCCTTGCCTTTCAAAATATAATGCCATTCCATTCATCTTCTCCTACCTCCCTTCTTCATTTACTGAAATTCACTTTTCTTTCTTACTGAGTCAGTGTCAAAATAAGATCTTCCTGAACAGAAGTTGAGTCAGAGGACCTGTAAGATCCATTATATTAAGATGCAATGTTTCTAGACATTACAAAGAAACCAGAGATTTCAGTTTTTTCTTGGTTGCCTGAAAATAATTTTTTTATTTATTTTAGACAAATTCAAAGTGGCAGAGAGTAAATCAACCTCAATGACCTGATGTTGATAAAGTTTTATATGCACATATTTTTTTATTATTTTTTTTATTTTTTAAAGCTTTTTTTTTTTAAGATTTTATTTATTTATTTAAGAGGGAGAGACAGAGTGAGACAGCATGAGAGGAGAGGTCAGAGGGAGAAGCAGACTCCCATGGAGCTGGGAGCCCGATGTGGGACTCGATCCCAGGACTCCGGGATCATGACCTGAGCCGAAGGCAGTTGCTCAACCAACTGAGGCACCCAGGCGCCCTATATGCACATATTTAAAAATTAGATGCCACTTCTTTTTACTTAACCCATTCTTATATCTACATAATTATAATAAATTACCTTGGGGCATAAAAAATTCAGGAAGTTTCAGGAATTTAGGATTAAGTTTCAGAGAGCTTAACTTTTTGTTGGATATCTGGTCCCAAAGTTCATAAAATAGGGATATTTGTTCACCAAGACAACTTACGGTTATGATTGGAAAGGGTAATCAATTTGGTGAATAAACTAGATACAATTCCTATTGATTAGTTAAATTTTTGCAAATATTTGATTTTGATATTCTGCATCTAGATCAACACGTCATTTTGTTAAATCTAAGAATTAACCTAAAAAATTTCAGAGGACTTTGGAATTTCAGAGGAAGTACTATCTCTTAAAAATTTTTTATATACTTTTCTTCTTTTATTTTTTTAATTTCTTTTCAGTGTTCCAGAGTTGATTGTTTATGCACCACACCCAGTGCTCCATGCAATATGTGCCCTCCATAGTACCCACCACCAGGCTCACCCAACTCCCCATCCTCCTCCCCTCCAAAACCCTCAGTTTGTTTTTCAGAGTCCACAGTCTCTCATGATTCACCTCCCCCTCCAAATTCCCTCAACTCACTTCTCCTCTTCATCTCCCCATGTCCTCCATGTTATTCCTTATGTTCCACAAGTAAGCGAAACCACATGACGATTGACTCTCTCTGCTTGACTTATTTCACTCAGCATAATCTCCTCCACTCCCATCCATGTTGATAGAAAAGTTGGGTATTCATCCTTTCTGATGGAGGCATAATATTCCATTGTATATATAGACCATATCTTCTTTATCCATTCATCTGTTGAAGGGCATCTTGGTTCTTTCCACAGTTTGGCGACTGTGACCATTGCTGCTATGAACATTGGGGTACAGATGGCCTTTCTTTTCACTACATCTGTATCTTTGGGGTAAATACCCAGTAGTGCAATTGCAGAGTCATAGGGAAGCTCTATTTTTAATTTCTTAAGGAATCTCCACACTGTTTTCCTAAGTGGCTGCACCAACTTGCATTCCCACCCACAGTGTAAGAGGGTTCCCCTTTCTCTACATCCTCTGCAACACTTGTTGTTTACTGTCTTGTTGATTTTGGCCATTGTAACTGGTGTAAGGTGTGATATCTCAATGTATTTGATTTGAATATCCCTGATGGCTAATGATGATGGACATTTTTTTTATGTGTCTTTTAGCCATTTGTATGTCTTCTTTAGGAAGTGTCTGTTCATGTCTTCTGCCCATTTTTTTTGATGTGATTATCTGTTTTGTGGGTGTTGAGTTTGAGGAGTTCTTTATATATCTTGGATATCAGCCCTTTGTACTGTCATTTGCAAATATTTTCTCCCATTCCGCGGGTTGCCTCTTTGTTTTGTTGACTGTTTCCTTTGCTGTGCAGAAGCTTTAGATCTTGATGAAGTTCCAAAAGTTCAATTTTCGCTTTTGTTTCCTTTGCCTTTGGAGACATATCTTGAAAGAAGTTGCTGTGGCTGATGTCAAAGACGTTACTGCCTATGTTCTCTAGGATTCTGATGGATTCCTGCCTCACGTTGAAGTCTCTTATCCATTTCGAATTTATCTTTGTGTATGGTGTAAGAGAATGGTTGAGTTTCATTCTTCTATACATAGCTGTCCAATTTTCCCAGCACCATTTATTGAAGAAATTGTCTTTTTTCCACTGTATATTTTTTCCTGCTTTGTCGAAAAATATTTGACCATAGAGTTGAGGGTCCATGTCTGGGCTCTCTACTCTGTTCCACTGGTCTCTGTGCCTGTTTTTGTGCCAGTACCATCCTGTCTTGATAATCACAACTTTGTAGTAAAGCTTAAAATCAGGCAACATGATGCCCCCAGCTTTGTTTTTCTTTTTCAACATTTCCTTAGCCATTTGGGGTCTCTTCTGGTTTCATACAAATTTTAGGATTGTTTGTTCCAGCTCTTTGAAAAATGCTGGTGGAATTTTTATCTTAAAATTTTTTAAAATAAGACAAGGACTAGGGTTGGAGAAAAATTGTGTAAAGACAGCATCTGGCAACGAATTCTAAGAATAGAAGGGAAGATCTTCTTTAAATCAATTAATTTGTGGCACTCCAAAAATGTGGGAACATTAATTAGATAATTTATTATTACTTACTCACTAGCTTGCTGGTCAGTTCTTTATTAGAATGAATCAACATGCTGAAGAACCTACAGCAGAAATGATGCTTGACTGTTCCTGCAGGAACATTTAATGTTATGTATTCTCCATGAGGTGAAGATTATTTAGAAATTGAAGAAATAGCATCAGTGATTTCCTAACTATACTTTTGATAGTAGCTGATTTCTTTTTGTGTGAAACCATTAGTTAGAACCTTTTGAAGTCTTACCGTAAAATTAACTTTATGTGAACTTTCTCGCCATTGTAGAAATTATGTCTCCTCTTAGTTTCAAACTTTTTAAAAAATTTTATTTATCTTAGAGAGAGAGAGGATGAATGTGGGGAGGGGCAGAGGGTGAGGAAGAGAAAGAGAATCTCAAGCAGACTCTCTGCTGAATGCAGAGCCAACACAGGGCTCATCTCACAACCTTGAGATCATAACCTGAGCCAAAATCAAGAGCTGGACACTTAACCAACTGAGCCACGTAGGTGCTCCTCAGATGGTTTTTTTTTTTTTTTAAGATTTTATTTATTTATTTCAGAGAGAGAGTAAGAGGGAGTATGAGAGGGGAGAAGGTCAGAGGGAGAAGCAGACTCCCCGTGGAGCTGGGAGCCCGATGCGGGACTCGATCCCGGGACTCCGGGATCATGACATGAGCTGAAGGCAGTTGCTTAACCAACTGAGCCACCCAGGCGCCTCTCAGATGGTTTTTATATTCTATAAAATTTAAGGAAATTAGAGGGGTGCCTGCATGGCTCAGTGGGTTAAAGTCTCTGCCTTTGGCTCAGGTCATGATCCCGGGGTCCTGGAATCAAGCCCCGCATCAGGCTCTCTGCTCAGTGGGGAGCCTGCTTCCCCCAACCCTCTGCCTGCCTTTCTGCCTACTTGTGATCTCTGTCAAATAATAAGGAAATTAGAGATTTTTATGAGTACTTAATAAATTAGAATCATAGAATTTAGTTAGGCAACACAAATGCTTTTTAATCCAGTCTCCCACTCAGTGTCCTGCCTTCTCTCCATCTCCAACACGTGGTCATCTGGTCTGTGAACATTTACACATAAAAGAATTTTTGTGTCCTTTAGGGCAGGTCATTTCCTTTTTGGATCATCTCTAATTGTCATATAGTTCCCTATTTTGAACTTGATTATATTGTTGATCAACTCTAAGTCTGTGTTCTAGAACATCACAAAGTAGCTTATTTCCTATTCCACCTGATATCTCTTCATTTTACATGTTTTTAGTTATTCTCCTTGGTTTTAGTTTTATAAGTCTTTCAGTATTCTGATTATTCATGACTCTTGAAAAGCTCGTCACTCTACTTGTGATTTGTTCTATTTTTTTCAGTACCCCTCTCAAAATATTGCCCCCAAATTTAGTGGTGTTTCCTTGTCACAGGAGGTCAGACCAGAGTAAATGAGCTTCTGACTTGTTTTTATCTGTGTCCCTGCAGAATCTTTAACACTAGTTTTATAAGCAGCTTTGTCAGCTTGCCCATATTGAGCTTATAGTCACCCTGAACTCCTGAGTATTTATAGTATATATAATTGTGACTCTGGGTACAAAGTGAGAGTAGGACCTAACTCCATGAAGTGTAATATAGCCTGGGCACCTAGTATCAAGTAAATGTTATTATTACTATTGTTATTATTGTTACTATTACAGTTGTCATCCAGTACTAATGCAGTTTTTTCCCAGTTAAATCTAAATACTGGATTTCACTTTTCTTAAATTTATGTAGTTCATTTGACTTGTCTTGGCAATATGTTGAGATTTGTAGAATTCTCTTTCTAATCTAACATATTTAGCATTTTGTAGCTACATGTACATGAAGATATGTATCCTGAACAGGACAAGATTATAGTGTATAACCACATGGCAAACCAGTAAAAATCCTGCTGCTTAATAAGTTAATCTATACCATGAGGTTTGTTGCTCAAGTCCTGAATCTTTCTTATTTCTTGGCCATTCAGTCCATATTTTCAGATCACTCCCATAAGGCTATCAAAAGAGCTTTGTGCAAATGATACCCTAAGGTCTGCATACTCAATGTCTAGCACGTCCTGGCATATATTTTTGTCTCTAGTTAGAATTTATCATAACCTCACCTGATAATCAACTACATTACATTTTTTCTGGAAGCCTTTATGTAAGTTCTTACATTTCTTACTAAATTAACATGGACATCCCTTTTCTCTTTTCAGTTTTGGAAAACAAACATGCAAACAATGCATATTGAGCTTTTAATTAAGCTCAGATTGTTGAGCTTCACTTGATCTTTATTTATGTTAATAAAAGAACTGATTCCTTTGATTTCAGTTTAAATACAAACAAGGCTACCGCCAACAACTTGGCCACCATATTGGATTCCGGAGTCTGCAAGATGATCCAAAGCTTGTGCTGTCCATGAATGTAGCCAAAATGCAGAGTGAAAGAGAATACAAGAAAGACTTTGAGAAGTGGAAGACCAAGTTCAGCAGCCCAGTGGACATGTTAGGAGTGGTGCTGGCCAAGAAATGTCAGGAATTAGTCAGTGACATAGACTATAAGAACTACCTGCACCAGTGGACATGCCTGCCTGACCAGAATGATGTTATTCAAGCTAAAAAAGTTTATCAACTGCAGAGTGAGGTCAGTTTCTATTTAATTGAATAGCTTATATATTACTATTTGAGTAGCCATTTGGTCACAGAGAGACAAAGTAAAAAGAGGAGTTGTTATTGAATATCTAAAATGCATCCTTTTGTAATGTGTAGAATCACTTGAGTTAAGGGTCCAAATGAGGATGGGGTTTTGAAGGAGTGCTTTGTATTTTCACAGAATCTGTATAAGTCTGACCTTGAGTGGCTAAGAGGCATAGGATGGAGTCCCCTGGGTTCTTTGGAGGCAGAAAAGAACAAACGGGCTTCAGAAATCATCAGTGAGAAGAAATACCGTCAGCCCCCAGACAGAAACAAATTCACCAGCATTCCTGATGCCATGGACATAGTTCTGGCAAAGACAAATGCCAAAAATAGGAGTGATGTGAGTAACTCTTTAGAAATAAATAGAAAAATTATAGTGCCTGATAACTGGTAGGTGCCCAATAGCATTTGCTTAATAATTAGTAGACTAGCATAGCCTCATATCCTACAGCATAGCACAACACAGCATGGTGTGTAATGTTGGTTGCTTCATTTGAATTATCAACTACCCTATACTGAATAATGTTAAAATGTGTTAGTATCAATTTTCGTCATCTAAAACTTTCTTACTTATTTATTAATTTATTTGTCTATCCATCCATCCATCCAACCATCCTGTAAATGAGAACGCTATTGAACATCATTTTTTCTTTGAAACTTGAATGTATTAAAGACCCAGACTTTGTGTTGTTGTTGGGGTAAAGTGTATGAAAGGACAATATTTTGGGTACTTTGCACAGGCGAATGGAAATGTTATAAAGAGTATATTTTCTGCCAAACTTTTACAATACCTTTAGCTTAGCCAAGTCAAGACAAGTAGGTAATACCATATATGTAATATATATATACATATATATATGTATATATATATATACATGTATATGTATGGGTGTATAAATCCATTTTCAACTTACTTCCCTCTCCAGCACTGATACCAGTGTCTGGCATGTAACTCTAAATATTTATTGAATTAAATAAATAAAAGATAGCAGTGTAGAGTAATCCTATGCAAAGAGAAAGAGTACTCATCATTGTTCAGTGAGAAGCATAACCCTGAAAATTACAGAAAGTTGAATTACATGCACTGAGATTTTGGAACTGGTAAGAAAGTTTAAATTGATATATAGTAATAATTGTCTGGGTCTTAGAAGGATCTGATTACTTCTGCTATATTTTACACCTATCATATATATTAGTTTTATTATAAAGCTCATAACCAGCTTATGGTAAGCATTTGATAAATTGTAGCTCCTCTCTTCCCAATCAACCTTTCACAGGCTTCTTGCCATTTTTGTATCCAAAATTTATAATAAATGCTGGCCTGTCAGCTTTATTATAAATATTCAAGTTTTCATTTCTTCTTTTTTTTATGATGGTAATTTGAATCCAACAGGCTGACTAATAAAGCAACAAATTTATGCAAAATAGCTCCCCCTTTGGAATCCAAGTTTCTCTTTTCTCCATGATACAGAGCTGTGTACAGAGCTCTGAACTAATAAAGTGGGCAAGAGAGAAAGCATCATGAAATGTATCAACATTAAAAATGCCTCGGGAAAGACCTCTTCAGCAGTATGCCCTGGTTGTAGGAATGCGGAGGTACAGATAACCTAAGGTCTCAGAAAAGGGCCACGTGGATCCTTGAGCCCACTGTTTCTCCTTTTTTAAAAAAAAATTTTATTATTTTTTAAAGATTTTATTTATTTAGGGGCGCCCGGGTGGCTCAGTGGGTTAAGCCTCGCCTTCAGCTCAGGTCATGATTTCAGGGTCCTGGGATCGACCCCTGCATCAGGCTCTCTGCTCCCCCGGAAGCCTGCTTCCCCTACCACCCCACACACTACCCCCCGCCACCTGCCTCTCTGCCTGCTTGTGATTTCTGTCAAATAAATAAATAAAATCTTTTTTAAAAATCTTTAAAAAAAAGATTTTATTTATTTAGTTCAGAGAGAGAGAGACAGCAAGAGAGGGAACATAAGTAGGAGGAATGGGAGAGGGAGAAGCAGGCTTCCTGTTGGGCAGGGAGCCCGAGGCAGGGTTCAGTCCAAGGATTCTGGGATCCTGACCTGAGCTGAAGGCAGATGCTTAATGGCTGAGCCACCTCTTTCCTTTGAATAATAAGCCAATACATATATCTCAGGATAAACAAATATTAGTATTTTCTGTTTTTCGGGGAGGTGGGGCAGGGTTGTGGTGAAAATGACACATATCATTGAAGAAATGGTCCAACTTAGTGGTTCTCAACAAGGGATATTTAGCTACACCTAGAGACCTTTTTAGTTGGCACAATTTGAGGGTGGCATGCTACTGGCATCTAGTGGATAGAAGTCAGGGATGCTGCTAAACATTCCAGAAACATGCAGGACAGGTCCCTACAAGGAGGAATCCTCCAGTATACAATACCAATAGTGCTGAGGTTGAGAATCTCTCATCTTAATCAGAAAGGTTAGTACAGAACCAGGATAAACATATGTGGAAATTGACAAGCCTTGCTTTGTTTTGGTCCTGAAGGTCTTAGCTTCTGTGGGTTATGTGCATGTGCAGGAAGGAAAAAAGCATCAACCCCTGTACCCAACACTTGGTGCCTCAAGGGGAAATTGACAAGTCCAAGGAACCAATGAGACTTCTCAAACTTTCTATATTGAAATAATTTCAGGCATAGAGAAAAGCTGCAAATATAGTACAAATAATTTAAATATATATATGATAAATATATAAATATAATTATGTATGCATATCTTTCTTTATCCCAGTTCCCCAATTGTTAACATTAGTTACACTTGCTTTTTTTTCCTGTTTTTTTCTGTTATATATGTAAATTGCTGCACTGATGCCTCTCTATCCCTAAATACTTCAGTGTGCATTTCTTTTTTTTTTTTTTAAGATTTTATTTATTTATTTGACAGACAGAGATCACAAGTAGACAGAGAGGCAGGCAGAGAGAGAGGAGGACACAGACTCCCTGCTGAGCAGAGAGCCCGATGCGGGGCTCGATCCCAGGACCCTGAGATCATGACCTGAGCCGAAGGCAGAGGCTTTAACCCACTGAGCCACCCAGGTGCCCTCAGTGTGCATTTCTTGAAAACAAGAACATTCTCTTACCAAGCCACAGTGCAATGATCAAAATCAGGAAATTAGCATTGAAACAATGCTAGTCTATAGAATTTATTCAGTTTTATCATTAATGTCCTTTATACAAAATAAAAACTATTTTCTGATCCAGAATCCAATCCAAGATCACACCCTGCATTTGCTTGTGGTGCCTGTAGTCTCCTTTAATCTGGACTGGCTCCTCAATCTTCCTTTGTCTTCCAAGTCCTTGACATCTGGGAAGAGCACAAGCCAGTTGTTTTGCAGAATCTTCAACAGTTTGGGTCTATTGTTTCTTTGTGATTCAGTTCAGGTCTTGTACTTTTAGCAGGACATCACATGTAGTACCCTCCTCTGTATGTCCTATCAGGTGGTCCATGATATCTTTTCATTCCAATCCTGATCACTTTATTTTTGACCACTTAGTTAAAATGGTATTGAGGGGTTTTTCCACTGTCAAATTACTATTTTTTAAAAAATTTATTTATTTATTTGACAGACAGATCACAAATAGGCAGAGAGGCATGCAGAGAGAGGAGGAAGCAGGCTCCCTGTCGAGCAGAGAGCCCGATGTGGGGCTCGATCCCAGACCCTGGGATCATGACCTGAGCCGAAGGCAGAGGCTTTAACCCACTGAGCCACCCAGGCACCCCTCAAATTACTATTTTATCTTTTGTAATTGAAAAGTGTCTTGTGAGGAGATTCTCTGACAGTTCTCTGTTTTTCATCAAACTTTCACCCCTTTGTTTTAGTAAACCAATGAAATTTTTGTTTGGATTGTCTTGTCTTCTATAGAAGAAAGTTAGCGGATTGCTCTGGGACATATAAGACATTTTGATAAATTCCATACAAAATTCTCTTGGGATCCTAGTCCACCCAAATTATTAGAGCCATGAATAATAAAATGCATAGGGAATGTGACTCTAATTTCAAAATATACCTCAAATATGTCAGTTTTTGAGAAAGCAAGGACTATCTCCCAGCTGAACAGTGAGGGAGACTTTTATAATCAGATAGAGAACT
>RCUC01151881.1:0-12035 GCA_003697995.1 Taxidea taxus jeffersonii | reverse complement strand
TGTGTTGAGTTTTGTTTTATTTCATTAATAAGTGTTGGCTCAAGTTATTTAAATCTTTTTTTTTTTTTAATCAAAGCTTAGTTGTTTTCAAAGCCTAGAATTAAATGCTGTGTGCTGTAAGGCATATTCCATTCTGCTGGCTGGGCTGCCATTCCATTTCCAAAGTGTGTTCTGTAGCAAAGGGATTTTGACATATCCTAGCTGTATGTATAAAGGCACCATATGTTTATATACACATGTGAACATATTTAGCATACACTGGAGCTGTGCTTTGTTTCTTGGCCAACAGTTGCCAGTCTGCTGAAACTGATAAACCCTGACAAGGCCGCTGATTACTGAGGTTGGCTGAAGGCCAGACCATCCCCTTGAGATAACCACCATCACCCTTCACCAAAGAGTGTGGGAGTAAAGCAATCCCAGATTGTTTTGCTGATGTCTGGCAGGAGCAGGAAGGCAAGAAGAATATGCAACACAATGATGATACACACACAGCAGATGCCTTTCATTCATGCTTTAGAACAAAAAAGGGCCAATTACTAGTAAGCAAGAATTATCAGTCCTCTCCTCCTACGGTTGGCTGTTGTGGAGTGAGTGGTTGATCTCTGCAGTCATTTCAAGTGCTTCCTGTGGTTAGCCACTACAGTTCAGAGAGGCAGTATGAGAGTTAGACTTAACCAAATGTCCATGGGCGGGGCTGGGGCCTCTTCAAATGGTCTCTACAACCAGTAACAAAGGAGACCACTTAGAAAATTGCCTGATCCATTCCCATATCTCCATCCACTCAGTTGCCTAGTAATAAACTTAATGATCCTTACCCTTGACATAACACCTCTCTCAGCCCTACATTCATCACTCAGCCCTATTGATCTTACTTCCTAAATATGTATACTGCTCTCTATCCCCATTGCCACCCCACTATCTGAGCCACTATCTGAGCCACTATCACTTTCCACCTTAACTATGCAATAACTTCCTAACTGATGTCCCTGTTTCATGGGTGGTTCCAGAGTCCCGTGTAGGTAAAACTTAAGGACAGTAAGTGAGCTATGAACCTTGTCTTCAAATTAAATTTGTATAGTAAACACACTGTTTCTACGTGGGGTGTATGTTTTGGGTACAGGAAGAAGACTTCAGAGATGGTTGATGGAAATCAACCACTTGCTTTTCATACATGTGATTATATGAATAGTTGAATCCTGACACACATATTAAGTACCCCTGACATTAGCAGCTATAGTATACGTATATAAGTTATGTAAGTGCCATGAGAGTTTGCAGGCTGCTTTTACCTAGCTTGCCTGTTTATTTGGTGAGCAGGACTGGCTACATAATTTGTAGAACTCAATGCAAAATGAAAATGTAGGACGCTCTGTTCAAAAATTATTAAGAATTTCAAAGCAAGGGGCGCATGGGTGGCTCAGTCGATTAAGTGGCTGCCTTCGGCTAGAGACTGAGCCCCGCATCAGGCTCCCTGCTCAGCAGAGAGCCTGTTTCTCCCTCTCCCTCGGCCTGCTGCTCTCCCTACTTGTGCTCTCTATCTCTCTGTCAAATAATAAATAAATAAAATCTTTAAAAAAAAAAAAGGGGGATTTCAAAACAGGGCACCTGGGTAGCTCAGTTGATTAAGCATCTGCCTTCAGCTCAGGTCATGGTCCCTGGGGTCCTGGGATCCAGCCCTATGTGGGCTCTCTGTTCAGCGGGCGCCAACTTCTCCCTCTCCCTCTGCTTGCCACTCCCCCTGCTTGTGGGCTCTCTCCCTCTGTCAAATAAACAAAATCTTAAAAAACAAAACAAAACAAAAAAGCTTCAAAACAGTGACAAACAGAGCATTAAACCAAGTGTAGGACCCTGTGTGACAGAACATGGTACATGTTCATGAAGCTGCCTCTGTTGGTGAAACTTAGGGCAGAATGTGAGTGTGTATGTGTGTATAGGGATACATTAATAGAGATTTTAAGGGGACTAGGCCCTTACCTGTCTCTCCAGGGTGCCACCATTGCAACTGTTTTCCTTCTTGTTCTTCTTTAATCCATTCAACACATTAATTAGCCAAAACAGGGGCGCTGGGTGGCTGAGGGGGTAAAGCGAGTAACTCTTGATCTCATGGTCATTTCAAGCCCCACCTTGGCAATATAGAGTACTTTTAAAAAGTAGGGCGCCTGGGTGGCTCAGTAGGTTAAGCCGCTGCCTTCGGCTCAGGTCATGATCTCAGGGTCCTGGGATCGAGTCCCACATTGGGCTTTCTGCTCAGCAGGGAACCTGCTTCCCTCTCTCTCCTCCACGGGGAGCCTGCCTCCTCCTCTCTCTCTCTCTCTCTGTGCCTCTCTGCCTACTTGTGATATCTGTTTGTCAAATAAAAAAGGAAAAAAAAAGTTAAAAAAAAAAAGTAAATAGCCAAAATATTCCCTTAAATAAATGTGTGTCAGATCATGTCTCTCCCAACTTTAAACCTGTCAACAGATTCCCATGTCATCATGAATAAAATGCAAAATCTTCATCATGTCCCAAAGGGACATTTGCCCTATTTGCTCTAATTCTGATGACCTCATTAATCTCATTTCATGCCCCTCTTCCTCCTCACTCAATACATTTCAACTATACTGGCCTCTCCCTCATGTACCAAGCACTTTCTTATCCCTAAGGCTTTGTTCATCCTGTTTCCTCCATTTGGAACATTAGGTCCCCCTAGTTTTGCTTTTCCTTCAGAACACTTACCATAGTTTATAATCATGTATTTATTCTTTCGAAGATTTTTTTATGTCTGCCTACCCCATTATGCTGTAAGCTCACTGAAGACAAGAATGATGTTTGTATTGATGACTTCTGTATGTACAGAGCTAGGCACGTAATACATGCTCAGTAAATATTTGTTAAAGGAATAAGCGCACTTTCAAATTATGCAAGCCCATATATAAGAACTGCTTCAGGGCCCCTGAGTGGCTCAGTTGGTTTAGAGACTGCCTTTGGCTCAGGTCATGATCCCGGAGTCCGGGGATCAAGTCCCGCATCGGGCTCCTGGCTCCATGGGGAGTCTGCTTCTCCCTCTGACCTTCTCTCTCATGCTCTGTCTCTCAAATAAATAAATAAAATATTAAAAAAAAAAAAAAGAACTGCTTCATTACCATGTATGGTGGTTCTAATCTGTTAGTATAGGATCCCCACCTGGAGACAGGTAGCATAATTGTTGCTTTTGTTAACACTTTTGGCTACAGCTGAAACCCAAATGATCTAATCATCACTTTTATAATCCATTTATTAATGCCACTCATTGTGTCATCAGTAGTAAATTCTCTTGAAGTCATCTTGTCTTATTCTGTTATAGCTGTTAATATAACAAGCTTCCATATGTTTACCTTCTTCTCCATATTCTCTTTCATTTATCCTATAGCAACTTATATTCTTTTAAGCTTCAGGGAGGTTTGTTTTATGGTTTTATCACATACAGGATGGATTTTTTCTTTTTTTTTTTTTAATATTTTATTTATTTATTTGGCAGAGAGAGAGAGATCACAAGTAGGCAGAGGCAGGCAGAGAGAGAGGAAGGGAAACAGGCTCCCCGCCGAGCAGAGAGCCTGACCTGGGGCTCGATCCCAGGACCCCGAGATCATGACCCGAGCCGAAGGCAGAGTCTTTAACCCACTGAGCCACCCAGGCGCCCCGGATTTTTTCTTTTTTTAAATATACACACATACATATATTTATATATTTATTTATTTATTTTAGTAAACTCTACATCCAGTGTGGAGTTCAAATTGACCACCCCGAGATCAAGAGTCACATGCTCTATAGACTCAGCCAGCCAGGTGCTCCAGAACTGATTGCTTCTGTCCATCTATTTTATGTAAAAGCACAAAAATGAGGCAGCAAATTGTATGCCTATTTTACACTTAATTTGCTTTATGTACATGAATTATGTGCGAGAGTTTTTCTGTAAAGGATCTGTATTTTATTAGCTCTTTGGAGAAGTCGGAGATCCCAAAAAAGTGCCAAGTTTTGAATCCTGGTTTACCTCTCCCTGTGAGTGACCAAATCTGCGAAACCGATTGTGTCCTTTCCGTAAAAACTATTTTGTGTTATGACTCCAGGAAGTTTCTTAAACCTTGTTTTCAAGTGAACTTTGTAAACAATCTCTCAGCTCAGCAGTGTTGTTTTGAAACATATGAATAATAAATGCATTATAAAACTTGTTTGAAAAAAGAGGCATCTGAGATAATTATGCAATGCATTTAGCTACTCGCTTGTATTCTTATAAATATCATTAATATTATATATTGCTTCTCATTATTTTTCTTCATGACCTGAGTGTGGTCACACTGGCTTTAGCTGAGAAACCACTGCCACAATTTTTTTTTTAACTCCAAACATTACTAAGAATAAGGCTTGGGTTGAGGGCCTAAAAATAATGCAGCTGGAATGTTTAGAAGAAATGAGACACCAATACAACAAATATTTAGCATATTTGTGTGTCTTTATATATGATTTCAGGATACATACATTTATTACCCTGCTTTGGGGTTTATTTACAATCTGACCCTTTAAGAATTCTTGGGCACGAAAAGAAAAAAGTGGATCTTCATTAACCAGAATTTCTTTCTTTTTTTGTCTTTCTCTTGACAGTGAGATTTTAAAGATGTTTCTTCCTCCCCCCACCCCTTCCCTTTCTTCCTTCTACTCAGTGTGAATCTACAATCACTGCAACTTGGGTGGAACTCCACGTTAACAAATCACCAGAAGCAGAACTCCCGCTGTGGTGTTTCCTTCTAGATCCGACCGTTTAACTGAAAACTCAGTCGTGTGTGTGTGTGTGTCTTTAGCGGTAAGTAAGCGAACACTATATTACACGCGGGAAAAATAGATGTCAACATTTGGCAAATTTTATATATTTTTCCAATTTATACCCCACGATCCCCAAGGGAAACACTCTGGCTCCTGTCGGCCACCTACGCACACGCAGACACATGTGACAGCGCGGGCGAGCACACGCACACACACTTTCGAAGATACGCGGGTTCTAGCAAAATCCCGAGCTGCCATTCCTGGACTTTGCTTTAAAAAAATAATTGGCGGGGTTTTCAAGCGTCAGATCTCTAAATGCTAGAGCGACAAGGGGCACCTGAGCTGATAAGAAGTGTGCCAAGGCTGTCAGGTGGGAATTTCTGGGGTCACTGCTATGTCGCTGGAGCAGGCACTGGAGCCAGGAGGAGTGGAGCCGAGTCTCCACTCCTGGGTTTGCTGTGCTTGTTAAAGCAGCCCCAAGCTCAAAGCGAAGTTTGCATCTGTATCACGCCTTGCGATCCTGCGGAGGAGCTAGAGCGAATTATCCGCCCTCCCCATCCGCTCCCACCGAATCGTGGGCTTTCCAAAAAGACACAAAGAGGAGGAAACGAGGTACAGCCACAGTGCCTCCACAGTCCACCCCCCCCCCCCGTACCTCCCCCACCAGGGCTGGTGGGAACTGGAAGGAACGAATCCAGACCACGGGACCTGCCCCGGCTGTGGGCGGGTGCCCAGCTGTCCTTGACCTCTACAGCAGTTGAAGCGCGCGCGCCAGGGAAATGAAAGTAAAACCTGTCTTGGCGCGGATCCAACTGGAAGCTGGGGACAACTCGCATCCTCAGAGAATGTCTTGGACCGGGTTGGTGCGAAGAGCCTGACTCTCAGGGAACAAACTAAAACGAAGAGACGGGAAGTGGGAGAAAAGCAGGCTAGTTTGGCTGAGGGAGGCTCCAGGAAACAGAGCAGGCGCACAGTAATACCTACTGTCGGAGGTGGCAAGACACTAGCCACCCGATCTGGTCTGCTGCAGTGACAGCCCTGCGGACGGCCAGGCGGCCTGAACCCGGCCACACGCAGCTTAGCACCCATCTGACCCCGAGCTCTTACCAGAATCAGACTCAGCACCGGGGCCAGGAATCTGTCCCCCACCCTCAGCTGGAACTCAGATCCCTTCAGGTGACTCCCTTAGGGAAAAGTCCCCAGAATACATAACTTCAGCTCGGGCCATTCCTTCCCGGGGTGCAGTATCCACGGTTCAGTCCTGAGAATGAAAAGCTGTTGAACCAGCAGTGTGTTGTCCAGACTAGGCAAGGTCCCTGCCACCCAGCACCCAGCCTCCTTTGCATTGGGTCTCAGAAAAAATTTGGCAGAGCAAGTAGGAAGCATAGAGGTCTGCAGGGGTCACATGACAGATGGGGAAACTAGAGGGGAAACGTGCTGTTCCCACCTTCACACAGCCCCAGGGTGGGTACTAGAAGCCAGTCCACAGAGTCCCAGTGGCCCTGTGCGCACCCCCCCCCCCACCGACCTCTTAGTCTAGGCACCAGTCTTCAGGACTTGAGAGTAGGGTAGGGGGGTGATAGGATACCAGAGGCCCGAATACAAGAACTAGGGAGCTTGGTGGGGCTGAGTTCCCTCCCAGTTTGGCCCTCAGAAGGGAAGTAAGAAAGTAAAGTCAGGAAGGGGTGATGGAGGGCTGCCTGGGTGGCTCAGTCCGTTAAGCATCTGCCTTCAGCTCAGGTCATGATCCCAGAATCCTTGAATGGAGTCCCACCTCAGGCTTGCTTGCTCAGCGGGGAACCTGCTGCCCCCCCCCCCCCCCCCCCCGTTTGTGGGCTCACCCACTTTCTGGCAAATAAAAAAAATATAAAAAAAAAAAAAGGCAGTGATGGAAGAACCCAAACGGTGACAAATGTGCTTGGGGGTGATTCATCATGAACAGGCATAAATCCCTGGATGAGGGCTAGGACTCCCCTTTCCCCCTTGACGGCATGATGACCCCAGCCTGGAAATATCCACACCTCGCCCAAATCTTCGGTGCTTGCTTGCCAGGCCGAGTTAGGACTTTACTGCTTCCTACTTTTGGTTTGACTTTGGTCAGATTCCTCCCTCTCTGAACTTAAATTTCCTACTTGGTGAAATAAGAACCGTAATGTCAACCTTCGAGACCTAACTCAAGGGTAGGTGTTAGGGTCAAAGATCAGGAGGTGTCTGTGTTTTGTAAACTCTAAAGCGATTAACATACGTGAAGCATTAGTGTGCTCCCAGGCAGTAAATTCTCACGTTTACAATGGGGGAATGAAGGGGCGCCTGGGTGGCTCAGTCATTGGGTGCCTGCCTTCGGTTTAGGTCATAATCCCAGGGTCCTGGGATCAAGCCCTGCATTGGGCTCCCTGCTGGGTGGGAAGCCTGCTTCTCCCTCTCCCACTCCCCCTGCTTGTGTTCCCTCTGTCGCTATACCTTTCTCTGTCAAATAAATAAAATCTTAAAAACAACAACAGGGGCGCCTGGGTGGCTCAGTGGGTTAAAGCCTTTGCCTTAAGCTCAGGTCATGATCTTGGGGTCCTGGGATGGAGCCCCGCATCAGGCTCTCCGTTCAGTGGGGAGCCTGCTTCCCCCTCTCTGCCTGCCTCTCTGCGTACTAGTGATCTCTGTGTGAAATAAATAAAATCTTTAAAAACAACAACAACAACAACAAACAATGGGTGAATGAAATCTCCGAAGGCATCAAGGCAAACTCTCAGGTTGTAACCTTGTAAGGAATAACTCGTCCGTTCTAATTTTGGTTATTCCCTTATTTCCAAATAGGCATTTAAATTCTGAAACTTCAGATAATTCTCCCCTCCAAATCCCAATTTTCAAATCAGCCTTTCTGAGCCTTGCCCCTATTGCGAAATCTTACTAGCCCATCCCAGAATCTTGGAGTCTCAGCCTCTCTGGGGGTGCTGGCGAGCCCCACTCCTCTAGTCTCTGCTGGGTGTCCTGCCCCTGCGGCTCCGGGGGAGTCTGGGGTCGCGTTCGGGTCAGGCGCCGAGCCGGCAGGGGGCGCGGTCCACTCGAGGCCACCGCTCCCGAGGTCCCGGGCTCCGGCCATCCCCGTGGTACCTCCCGCTGATTCTCGCAGTTCCGTGCCAGTAGGCCTCGCACTCTGGGTTGCATAGGTCCTGAGTAAGGACTCCAAAAGGTGGTACCGGCCCTACTTCGCCCTGGTTTATATTCTGAGTTTGTGCCCAGGGAGTCAGGGTTGTGGCAGTTCCTACAACAACGTTTGGAGCTCATGTCTTGAGTCTTCTGGTACGAGGAACCCCCACCCCTCCACCCCCAAACCTTGAGACAAGCAATGCGCGCGCTGGACTGCAGAAGCCAGCGCGCGCCCGAAGAATGGGAGGGTGCGAGGGCAGCTCAGGCCCCGCCCCCTGTGCTCCTATAAAGCCGGGGAACCCGAGCCGGCCACTCAGTGGTTTCTTGGTGACACTAGGCGGAACAGCTCGAGCCTTGCCACCTCTGGTTTCTCACCGCAGCTTGGACGCTAGGGTTTTGCCAGTGCCAGAGCGACGTCTCATACTTTATTCTCTCAGATCTTGGCAGATCACTCCATAAGCAGGTAGGCGCCGCAGGCTGGGCGGATACGCGGTGTGGCGGGGGGCGCGCGGGGGACGGACTTTACTGGAAACGGGGTGTGTACCGGGTGAGGGTTACAGCCCATTTTGTAAGGTCCTTTGTGGATTGCGTCCCATACACTGGGCCCAGCCGTGCACTCCACTGGAACTGCAGAGACCCAGTCCCTTCTACTATGCCACCCAAAATCCCAGAAGTCGAGCAGGAAACCTCTGGGAGGGACCCTGGCTCTGGGCAGAGACCTCCCCTGCGGGCCGGTCACCCGCTTGGCGGGTGCAAATGCCGCTGGCGCCTCTTTGCGCCCGGGCGAGATAAGCGTCTGAGCCAGGCAGAGCGCGAGCTGAGTCGGCCAGCGGCCCCCACCCCCGCTCTCTGTGCCCCGCCCGGGCCGTGCTGCAGGCGGGGTGCTCACGCTCGGTCCCTCTCTCTCCTTCCAGGGTCTGCGCATCGCCGCCAGCATGAAGCTGGTTCCCGTCGCCCTCATGTACCTGGGCTCCCTCGCCTTCTTGGGCGCGGACACTGCACGGCTCGACGTGGCGTCAGAGTTCCGAAAGAAGTGAGTCGCAGAGAGCTCCTAATCCAGTCCTTGCACCTGGGAGACGAGGGAAATTGGCTCTTGGCCCCGAGGGGTTGGAAGTGGATAGGAGCCGGTCGGGACCGGGACCTCGCCTGGATGCTTGCGAATCGAGTCTGTGTTTTTCTAGGTGGAATAAGTGGGCTCTAAGTCGCGGGAAGAGGGAACTTCGGGTGTCCAGCAATTATGCCACCGGGCTCACGGACGTGAAGGCCGGGCCTGCCCAGACTCTGATTCGACCCCAGGACATGAAGGGCGCCTCTCGCAACCCCCAGGCCAGGTAACTATGCCCTGCCCTGAGGCTGGGTGGACACGGGGAGATCTCCCCCACTACCCTAGCCCTAGGGGAGGGGATCGTCAGGGCTGTCTAGTAGTTCAGACGGCGGTAGCAGTTTCCAGTCCCCTCTGGTCCTTGAATGGCTCGGATTCCTGGTGGCTGGGGCCAAAGCCTTGCTTGATAGGGGTCTCATGTTACCTTCCTTCCCTTCCCCAGCAGTCCGGACGCTGCCCGCATTCGAGTCAAACGCTACCGCCAGAGTATGAACAATTTCCAGGGCCTGCGGAGCTTCGGTTGCCGCTTCGGCACATGCACCGTGCAGAAACTGGCGCACCAGATCTACCAGTTCACGGACAAGGACAAGGACGGCGTCGCCCCCAGGAGCAAGATTAGCCCCCAGGGGTACGGCCGCCGGCGCCGGCGCTCGCTGCCTGTGACCGGCCGGAGCCGGACTCCGTTGCTCCCAGAGCCACTGGCACGCGGGGCTCCGGCCTCCCGGGTGCATCAGGTGCTCGCCAACCTCCTTAAGATATAAGCGCCTGTGGCAGCAGCGAACTGGCAGCGCGTATGCATCCCGCCGGGTCCCCCTCGACCCCCCGCCCCAGGGCGGAGGGCTTCCCAGGGTCGAGCCCTTCAGCGGATGGAAACCGGGTTGAGACAGCCGGGCAGAGACCAGGAGTCCGGGAGGCACGGTCCAGCGGCGAGCCCTGGCTTTGCAGGACCCCCATCTTCTCGGAGGCACGGTTCCCTACGTCCCAATCCAGCCCGGGTGCTCCGTGGGGGGGGGGGGGGCAGAGGAATGCAAGGGAGTGTCTGCCAGGCTTCACTGAAGGGAGAAACTGAGAATTAAATGCTTGTGAGACCCCCAGGGACAGGGGTCTGAGTCGCTGCCGTGCCTTCCAACGAACTGATTCTCACGGGGTGTCACCCCATCGGGGCACAAGCCTCACTATTACTTGAACTTTCCAAACCTAGAGAGGAAAAGTGCAATGTGTGTTGTATATACAGAGGTAACTATCAATATTTAAGTTCGTTGCTGTCAAGATTTTTTTTGTAACTTCAAATATAGAGATATTTTTGTACGTTATATATTGTATTAAGGGCATTTTAAAGCAATTGCATTTTCCCCCTCCCCACTTATTTTAATACGTGAATGTCTCAGCGAGGTATAACGTTTGCTGCGTGAAATGTGTGAGGGTGTGCGTGAGAGACTGATTACCTCTTTTGGAAGAAGGAAACACCATGTCTCTGTATAATCTATTTACATGAAATATGGGTGATATGCGAAATAGCAAATCAATAAAGTGTCTCGATGCTGATTTTGGGCTCACGAGTCTTGGGAGGGTCCCCGTGCGTCCAGGAGCCTCCGGCTCCCGCCGCCTCGCGTGAAAAGGTGGCACGGCTCCGCGCGCGCGAGCTGGCGGGTCCCCCCGCTGGCCGAGCCGTTCCGAGCGTTGCTCTCCTTGTGGGGCGCGCGGAGCGCCTGTCCTGCGAGCGGGTCCGGGCTTCGCGGAGGCGCCTAAGGTAGCAGCCTCGCGTGGCGGCCGGGCCGGGCGGGGTAGGGTAAGTCCTGGTGGAGAAGCGAGCCTGGACTCTCCGGGTTGCGCAACAAGAGTCCCAAATTTTACGGAGTTGCTCGCGGAACCCCGCGCAAAAGCGCGCCTCCGAGAGTTGGGGTGGTCTTCGAGGCCTTCTAAGTGAGGAGTTGTTCCAAGCTGCCGCGGTGTTAAAGTTAGAAGCTACTCCAGCAAAACGTTCGCACCGCTCGGGGAATTCGGCAGCGGCCCCAGTAACCCCGGTGCTCGCGGGCCTGCTGCCCCAGCGAGCCAGCCGGCTCATCAGCGAGGCTGTGGCGCCCCCAGCCGGCCGCCTGGGAGCTGCCCGAGGGCCGTCAGGCAGTACGTGCGGTTTAATAAGTCCTCCTACGTGGGAGTCAGCACACAGCCTTAATGAGAGAGGAAAGAAAAAAACAGTTTGCAGATGCCAACCAAGGCCGGCCCCCCAGACCTGCACGGCGGCTCCCTGTTCTGGGACCGTGACTCAGCGCCCACACGCTGCGCAGCGTGCAGCTGCTGGCCGGAGGCGGGACGGACGGACGTGCCGCCGGAATCGTGCGCCTCTGACGGCCTGAGACCTTCATTGTTCCTCCTCCCCTTGCCGCTCTCCTCTTCCTTCCTCCTCGCCAAGGTTTCTCATTTTTTCTTCAGTTCTCCCCAGCCTGCCTTTTGCTCATTCCTTCCTTCCCCTCCTTGCTTTCTTTCTGCCTTATCATCCTAGAAGTTTGACCCCAGTTCCGGTCATAGAAGCTGGACACTAAGCCTCAGTGAGTGACTAGAAGGTCGGGGACACGGGAACAGTTAGGACAGAAGGGGAGGCTAAGGGGAAGCCCCCCTCCATTTTGATTTTCCTGTCCCGTTTGTGTCATCCAATATCCTGAAGACCCAGGTTGGAGACCAACTGCTTGACCTTTTCAGAAAGTTTCCCTGGCCTTTCCACTTCAAAGTATGGCTGAAATGTTGGTGCTTATAGGTGGTCTCAGATACCTGCCTGAGAAAATCTGAGTTTGGGGAATGGACATGTTTCCAGGGCAGCCCTACCTTCTCCAGGACCTTTTGCACCAATTGCCTTCTTCTGAGGGCCAGAGATAGCTCCTTTCAGAAAAAGCCTGCATATGCAGTAAAAGAGATAGGTCTTAGGTCTAGGGTTCAGAGACAACCTTCTGAAGCAGTTTCAATACAGAAGAAAGTAGATCCTAGCACCTGGAATTTCCTTAAGACCACACAAAGCCTC
>RCUC01151880.1:0-11511 GCA_003697995.1 Taxidea taxus jeffersonii | reverse complement strand
AAAAATGCAGATTTGAAGGACCTCGAGACCACGTGCTAGGGGAGGCCGTGAGAATCCAGGCATCTTCTGTTTGACCGATGGGACTGCGTATCCCTACAGTTCTAGGGAAAAGTGAGCTACCAATATCAAAATTGTGAACCCCATATAACCTTTGATTCTGCCTTCCCACTTCTGACAAGCCAGTGGAAATAAAAACACCCCTATGGGATCCTACACAGAAAAGGCTATTGTAACCTCTTAGGTGTCCATCTAATTGTAAATTACCTAAATATTCCACAAGAAATAGTTAAACTATAGCCACACACTGGAAAATCATATACACACTTTAAAGAATGAACGCGTTCCGTTTCTATTGACTAGGAAGCATAGCACCATGAGCAAAGCAGCTCGCTTAGTAAAAGGATTATTTTTTGGGAAAAAAAAAAAAGTACATAGTGGCATAGAGGGGTAGTTGTTTGATGAACATGGAAACAGGTGTAGAAAATTCCTGCATGGGGCAGGTGTCTCAGTAAGCCTCAGTCACCTGAAGGATTTGTAGCAGATTGCATCTTTTCTTCCCATTTTTAAAAAATTGAGACTGACCTCTAACCTGAGTGTCAGGTGTATAACATAACTGCTACTGTGGCGATCATTTTGCAATAGATGTAACTATATGTGGTAATGGGTGGTAAGATTCAGGTTTTTTCTTGTGATGAGAACTTTTAAGACCTCAGCAACTTTCAGATCCACAAGACAGGATTAACGGTAATCAGATGGCATTTCTTGCAAGCATGCAGACATTGCCTGCGCTGCTGCTCCAGGGAACACTCTTTGAGAACCACCTGTATAGAGGTAAAACAGAAATGGGGGTGGGAGAAATTATGGTTTTCTTTCTATAACTTCACATTATTTCTATAACTTCACATTATTTCACCGATCTCAGCACATTTACATAACTTTCCAGTTTTCAGGAGGAATGTGGTAAATGGTAGGGTGGGGTGGGGGGAGGATTCCTAAAAAATGAAAAGAGATTTGCTTACTCCATGTCCTTCCATTTTTTTAATGCCTTTGAGTGCCTCCCCGTTGCACACAGAATAAAGTCCAAGCTCCTCAGTGTGGCATCAGGGCCTCTTGGGATTGGGTCCCTACCTGTGTCCCCTTCACCCCCAAGCTGTCCGGCAGTACGTGTGTGGCCCATCTGCTCTGCACTGCACAAAGCCACCCACCACTCCTGAGCTGAGCTCGCTGTTGCACATGGCCTGGCCTTGCTGGTGTAGCTGCCTTTGCAAGGGGCTCAGAGGCAAGGCGGACTTGTCCTTGGATCCCCAGCGTGAGGTGCAGGTCTGTGCAGAGATAGTAGGTGCTCACTAAAGCTTGTTGCACGGAAGACTAGTGCATGGACAGTAAGCACCCAAAGCAAGCTGCTGAATGAGCACCACCTCTCCGGGCGGCCCCTGCTCTGGCAAGTGCCTTCCCTACCCCCTGCCCCCACAAGGGGCTGGGTGGTTTCTATGGTTCCCAGGTGCTGTGCATTAAGGAAATGCTCATGAGAGCAAACATAGGTCAGAATGGGCAGGTGTGGGCTGAGCCGTCTGGGCTCCAGCCCCTCCTGCTTCTCCTCGAAGCTCTTCAGCCCCTCAAACTTCCTGAACCCACTCAGTCTAAGTGGGTAATGGCAGAGGGAGGATTGAGGGCGCAGGGGCTGCATCAGGATGGATGCTCATGTTTCCTTGGAGCAAGAGTGTGTGTGAATGCATGGGTGCCCGAGGATGAATGTGTGTGGGCAGACAAGTGCTCCTCTGTAATTAAGCCTCCTATCTGTGTGGTACTTCACAGTTTATAGTGTTTCATGTCCATGATCCCATTAAGTCCCCCATGAAACCCTGTGACTTATGCAGAGTATTATCATTTCCATTCTTCTAATGAAGGAAAATAAGGCTCAGGGAGTTAAGTGCCTCGTTCAGGATTACGCCTTGAGGATGGGCAGCCTCAAGGGACCGAGTTCAGAAAGTCCTCCTTCTAGGGACCCAACCACTCCTCTTGCAATGCTGCTGCTCCAGGGTCCTCCTGCCCTATTAAGCTCATCCCTCATGACGGTGGTGGAATTCTGTGATCTAAATACATTTGCTCTTTGACGCTGGTTCCTGACAGAGCTTCTAAATCCTTTGGAATGTCCTGGGTCTTAAAAATATCCTTGTATGCTAATGAGAGTACTGGTGTCAGGAAGCCCCCGGATAGCTTCATGACGGTGACTCGTTTCTTTTTAAAGATTTATTTCAGAGTGAGAGAGTCGGGTGGGGGCGCAGAGGGAGAGAATCCCCAAGCAGACTCCCCGCTGAGCACGGAGACAGATATGGGACTCTTATTGAATCTCAACCCTCAAGGTGATGCTATCAGAAGGTAGAGCTTTCAGGGAAGTTATTAAGCCATGAAGGTGATGTCATGAGGTCATGTGATGGTATGAGTACCCTTCTATGAGGCATTCTAGAAAGTTCCGCTGCCCCTTCCACCATTTGAGGATATGGCAGAAAGCCATCAATGAGCAGGAAGTGGACCATTCCCCAGACACAAAGTGTGCTGGCATCTTGGTCTTAGACTTGCCAGCCCCCAGAATCATAAGACTTGCCAGCCTCCAGAATCATAAGACCTTTCTATTGCTTATCAGCTATGGAGCCTGATTTTCTTTTTTCCTTTTTTTTTTTTTTTAAATGTATAGCAAGCAACTGGAACTGACTGAGACACTCTCCTTTTCCTCTTTCAGCCTCTGGCTCTTTAGAAGGGGCTGGTGGAAAAAGCAAGGGTTTTGAAGCTGGGTAATCCGGTTGGATCCTGCCTTCCCTGCTAACTAGTTGTGTGATCTTAGGCTGGTCTCTTAGCTTCTCTGGGACCTATTTTCTTCTTGAGCAAAGTGTGCATGACAGTAACAGCACCAAACACAAGTTTCTTGCGAGGATTAATAGGATACGGCTCCAAACCCGGCACCTGGAAGCTAGGTGATGAGTCTGAGTTCTCTTCCCTCCTGTACATGACTCTGCTCTCTATCCCCTCTCACCAGATCTCAGAAAGATCACCGACCCATGGAACACTAAAGGATCACACCTGTGTTTATTTGCATTTATCTTGCCTTTTCAAAATGTATGGGGAGCAGGGAGGAGCAGTCCCCTCCCAGGGTTGTGGCCACGGTGATGAATTGGTGGTAGATGTCAGGAGAGCAGAAGAGAGGACTCCCAGGGCAGCCACATCAATTTCTTCCTGTCTACCTTCACAGGAACATTCTAGAACCTTCAGATCATCTTTGATTCCTTCTTTACCCTTCCCCTAGATTTAATTTGTTGTTCTCTCTACAGACATTTGAGTGCTTACTATGTGCTAGACACTTCTACATCCTTTGCTTCAAACACATCCCTCCTGTGACTTTGTCTGAAGGTGACCCTTCATTTATGGGCTGTCTACAACATAAGCTAGGCCCACCGTGTTGGCTGGCTCCTTCTATCCCCTCTGTTCTCACAACCACAAAGGAAGGATAATCTAGTATCCTTGTTTTGCAAGCTGGGGTCCTGGGGGTCAGTGAGGCTAAAGGAGCTGGCTGGCATCCCACAGCTAGTGAGTCAGGAGCTAGAATTCAAACCTGTAGTGGCCTTGTTTTGTGCTAGGACTACTGCAGTAGCATCCCCACTCTTCACTGTCCTACTCATGCTTTTCTCATGTACATTTCCAATCCTGTCTTCTGGTGCTTGCCTTTGTCTGCAGGTGGAGCCATAGCTCTCCAAGCAGCCCCTGTGCTTTGCACCTGCAAGTCGGAGTCCCTTTTCTGAAGAGCAAAATGAACCCTCCCTTCCTCTGTGAGGCCTCTCCTGACCCCCTGGGGCAGAATCAGTACTTCTATTTGCTATTCCCACAACACTTTGCTCTGATTCACCCATATCACCCATCCTATGGAGTATGGTTATTCCTTTGCATTCCTGGCCGAGTCTTGTGTTTCAGTGTCTCTTGTAGTCAGTGTACGGCACACAGAATGTTCTAGATGGGTTGGAGCAGAGCTAGCCAAACTATCAGAGCTTTCTTCCTGATACTCCCCACCTGGGGCTGCTTTCTGGGCACTGCTTTTTGTGAGACCCATGCCCAGGTATGCCCCATCAAGACCTCTCTGGGATGTCATTCTTTCAAGAACATTTGACTAAGAGCTAGAAGTCCTGTCCTTAGATCTTGGCCCCACTGTTGTCTTACCCAGTGATTGTGGCGGGTCTCTGTTGCCCTGCCACTCCCATCCCTCTGAGCACCTCCCCACCACTGAAAGAAGCAGCTGGAGAATGTAGTGTGGCTCCCCAGAAATCCCTGTGGGTTCAGATGGGGTGGGAATTGTCCAGACGGATGGATGCCAGCCAGGGGCAGATGTGGAGGTAAGCACCATGCCATGGGTAGGAGGAAAATCACAAGGGAGGACACCTTCCAGAGAGGTCTCCATGCCCCTTGGGGAGGGCTGGAAACTTTTCCTGCAGGTGGGAGGAGCCTTCCATTCCTCCAGGACTGGGGTGACACACATTCGTGGAGCTCACTTTCCCAGGCTTTGTAAACACTGTTAGGAAGACCCCTCACTGCCCTGAGGATAGTCCCCTTGCTCCCCTGCCCTCCCTGAAGAGGAAAGGGGCTTGCAAAGGGCACGTCTGTCACCAGAGAGCAAGGGAGTCGAGGAAGGATTTGCCTCCCTCTCTGAGGAAAGGCCTGGGGCCCAACAATCTGACAAGCCTGAGAACGGCTGCTGCGGTCCTGGACAGGAGCCTAAACCCAGGGGAGGGCAGGGAAGAGAAATGTTCATTCCCTGCTGGTTTCACCCGGCCTCTGGACTTTGCTTTAGAGACACACTCTTCCTAGCCAGCTGTCCATTGAGTGCTGCCTGATTTTTGTCCCTGAACATACATTTGTCCCTCTCTGGGCAACTTCTCCTGCCCTTCTGCCCCCCCATCCAGTTCCTTTCTGGCAGCTTTGGACCAAGACTCTCCCTTAACCCAACTTTGGTCAGGCTCCTCAGCACATTTGTGTCTACTAGACCATGACCTTGGGCTTCTGAGCGTGTCCTTGCAGAGTCCAGTTGTAGCCAGGATCCTGTTACACCGGTTTAGAGAGAGACTCCCCCATATCTGCTCATCCAAGCTGCCTTTAGCAAGAACCACCCCCACCCCCCACCCCACTGTGGGGTCACTCTTGGCAATTTTCTACTCACTGCTGACCCCCTTACTCTTTTCCTTGGCTGCACCTCCGCACTGGTCCTTGCTGTATTCAGACTTAAGTCTTTCTCCACTATCCTGATAGTCCTGATTAAAGCCTTCCTCTTCATTCTAAGAGTGTCAGGATACTTTTTTTTTTCCCCTTTAGCACTGCCCCCACATCCTGAGCACGGGCAGAGGCAGAGAGGAGTAAGAGTGAGTGAGTCATCTCACACCTTCCCACCCTCGTCTGTCTTTGGTCCCGACTGGCACAGTGAGTGGGAGGTGCTGCAGGAATCAGAGTGGAGCTCGGGGCCTCAGGACCCCCCCTAAAGGAGAGGGCAGGGCAAGAATAAGGTGCCCCCTTAAGAACAGGCTGTCTCGGGGCGGGTGTCTCACTGGTAACAAGCTGCCAGTCTGTGTAGTAAATCTGGGTTTCCCCCATGTGCTCCCGTGTACACGGAATGGTGTAAGACTCTTTACTTTTTGAAGTAAATGAAATCTGACCTTGAGACCCCCCCTCCCCCACCAGGTTGGCCGGGATTCTTCCCTACCCCTTCTCTAGGACTAAGGTCATTCTCAGGGCAGGCATTGGTCTTTGGTCCTCACTGGTCCCATTAACCTCCCCATTACCAGACCTACATGACCTTGGAGGAATAGGGGGTTGGCTGTGTTGCTTTTGCAACAGACTGGACAACAGGAAGGGGATCTTGCTGAGGTTCTGTGGACACAATAAGCCATTCCCTCTGAGAACCTCTCTGCTGATGAGGATTAGAAATGCCCCTGCTTCCCCTATTTCCCAAAAGCCCTCTTTCTTCCTTCTCTGCAGAGGCCTGATGTAATCCATCCAAGAAACCAAGGATGGACATTGTCATCTTGGTGGCCCCTCTGCCTGCCTCTGAGCAGGCCTTGGAGCAGGTGGCCAGCCTTCATAAGAGGAGTACCACCTACATTTTCCCCTCCCGAGGTCCTGAAATGTCACCTTCGAAGGTGTTCAGGTGGGGGAACTGTCCTGTACACTTACCCTCACCATCCCCCACAGACAATGGCTTGGCCAAGGCTTAACAACTCCCTGTATTTGTTTATAGAATTCGGAATGGGGAAAGGGTCCAGAGGGAAGAGGAGAATACTAAACCTCTTGCTGGGATGGAGCCAGCGCCCAGTCCGCCTGCCTGTCTTTGGAGGTGAGGGTGCACTGGGGACTTTCTGCAGGGGCAGGAGTCCAGCGGGGACCTCTTGCCCCCCCCCATTCCAGGAGGCCGGTGAGTGCTTGCCCGCCCAGCACATGCTGGGGCTGGGGCTGTGCCTAGGACCCCGAGTCTGCACAGGAGGGCCAGGAGGGAGTGGCTGTGGGCTCACCCACCTTGAGCACAGGATGCTAATGAATGAGGCATCACAATGCCGGTCCCCTCTGGGGCCCCAGGCTCTGATCACATCTCCATTAATACACTCCTGGAGTTCATTGTGATTGGCATCGCTACAATAAACAGTAAATGAGTGAATAATAATTGGCCATCTATTTGAAAGTGTTACTGAGGTTGCCATGGCAATCACACCTTTTATTAAGCTGCAGCTGCTGGGACTGAGGTGGTGGTGGTGGGGGCCCTCCCAGAGCGCCCTGCGGGGGGGTGGGGGGTGTCTGACCTGCTCCGTGACCTTTCCCAGAATCTCCAGAGTCCAGGGGCCAGATCAGGGGGCACTGCCCCCCCCTTCTTTCTTTTTCTTTCTTTCTTTTTTTTTTTTTTTTTTTAAATTACCATCTCTGGGGTATTTGGAAAGGCTCCTTTAATCCCCAACTAGCAATGAAAATGTCTCCCTCTTGTCTTTTCCTCAAATCCTTAAGGAAGGAAGTAGGGGACAATGTTTCACTTTTGCCCTGAGCATTACCCACCCTCCCATCCCGAACTAATAGTAAAAATGAAAATTAGAAAAATTCCAAAAAATATAACTCATTTTAGGGGCAAAAATTATATTCATTTTATTTTAGAATGATTAAAATCTTACAGCTAAGGTGCTATTATCCTGTCTTTATTATTTCTCTCCCTACCCACCCTCTACCAGTGAATTCTAAATCCCTCTATGCAAGGAAGAGATTTTAATGTGAAACCACCTAGAATATCAGATCATTGTAATTCCTGTCCACCAAGAGCAAGCGGTACAGTATCACATGTAAGAATGTAAGACCCCTTTTCTGCATCTGGGGGCCATACTGTTTCACACACATACAGAAAAGAGATTCAGGACTTATATGCTTTTTGAGTCTTACTGAATTCTGATCTCCATGTTGCAGGATGGGGAGTGCAGGACCACAGAGAGACCAGGAACGCCTCCCCCCGCCCCCTTCATTTCCATGGATTTAAAAAACCAGTAGCTTATCCTTACACTTGCTCAGACCTGTCTGCCTGCTGTGGCCAGAGCCCGTCAGGCTGGGAGATAGTCACAAAGCAGGGAAACATGAACTTTAAAATATCTTTTTCCTACAAAAGGTATAGGTTCTATTTTCTGTAGTTTATTTCCAAACGCTTCAGCATAGAGTGTGAGCGGAGTGGCCAGATTGAGCAAATAAAAATACAGAACACAGAGTTAAATGTGATTGTCTGGAAAAATACCAGATATTTCCTAGTAGAAGTATGTCCCCAATACTTCGTTTTATCTGCCAACCCTACCGGGGAGCTTTCCTTTTGATCAGAATTCTAGGGGGCTGGGACCATGGGAAGAATCTTGATCTGGAAGTACATTCTTCAGGAGTGGGATGGTTGACATTTGAAAGCCCTCAAGCCGAAACCACACTCTCTGGGCCACGACAGCAAGATTTTCAGCTGTTTTTCTCTTACCAACACCAGAGGCTTTGAAAATTAGCATGACGGATGTTAGAAGTGGTTCTCCTTGAAACAAGGAGGACTTGGAATCTGTATTGGGCAGAACGTCCGGCAGGAGCCCACCCTGCCCTGCTTGGGTATGCGTTTACCAAGCCCAGCGGTAGCATGTGTTCTTTGGAATAGCACCCTAAGTTTTTTTTAAGATTTTATTTATTTATTGGACAGACAGAGATCACAAGCAGGCAGAGAGGCAGGCAGAGAGAGAGGAAGGGAAGAAGGCTCCCTGCCGAGCAGAGAGCCCAATGCAGACTTGATCCCAGGATCCCGGGATCATGACCAGAGCTGAAGGCAGAGGCTTTAACCCACTGAGCCATCCAGGCGCCCCGCACCCTAAGATTTTAAACCAGTTCTATTTATAGCCGCTCACCAGAATCTCAAACCTGCCTCCTAACCCACCACCAGAATATTGCCACATCTCCCTGCCATACGCTCTGCTCAGAGGCTGGAACCTCCTCATTTATTGGAAAGTTGTTTATTGAAAAGACCATTTGCTGGAGGTGAGCCTGCGAATAAACCTTTGTAGGCACCAGAGAGTCCCACCTGAAAGTTGTGTTTCTGGTAGGCCCTGGGACCTAGGGAAGGCCTCAGATTGGTGGAGGGTGGTTCCTAACAGGATCTTGCAGGAGCCACTGTCAAGCTTGGTTCTCGGTGTGGGACTAAGAAATGGAGGATGTGGAAGGAACAGGAAGGGCTGAAAGGAGGAGTGACGGGTCCCTTGGGAGCAAAAATTACATTCAAGGAATATTTTATGGAATACCATTTTAGCCATTTAAATTTTTATTTATTTGGCTTTTTTTTTTTATTTGACAGAAAGAGTGAAACAGAGAACATAAGCAGGGGGAGTGGGAGAGGGAGAAGCAGGCTACTGGCTGAGCAGGGAGCCCCAGTGCAGGGCTCGATCCCAGAACCCTGGGATCATGACCTGAGCGGAAGGCAGATACTTAAGGACTGAGCCACCCAGGCGCCCCTTTAACCCTTTTTAAATGTACGATTCAGGGGCATTAATTCACAGCCTTGTGGCAACCTTTCTCATCTCACACCCTTCCCCCGCACCCCTCCAGCCCCTGGCAGCTTCCAGTCTTCCTCCTCTGCATGTGGCTGACCCTGCACCTTGTGTGAGTGTAGTCCCGCAGTATTTAACTATTTGTGTCTGGTGGATTTTACTTAACATCCCTGTTGCGGGCTGCATTAGAATTTGACTCCTTCTGGAGGCTGAATGCTATCCCCTTGCATGTACGTATCACATCTTCTCAGTCCATTATCCACTGACGGGCATTATTCAGTCAGGGAATCTCTCTGGCCTGGAGTGAGCATGCGATTTGGGGTCCAAAGGTGATCCTGAACTCTGCTATCCCTGTGTGACTGTGGGCAAGTTGCTCAGCTTCTCTGAGTGACCTTTTCCTTATTTTAAAATACAAACCTCTTTTTCTGCTTTTGTTGTGAAAATCAAAGTAAGATATGTCGAGGAGCCTTATAAAGTGAAGGACCGTGTCTCATATTAGTTGGGTTCTTGTCCTTATTGTAGGTATTAGAAAATGCCAAAAAACAAAAAAAGTTTCCCATTTTATTCCAATGCTGCTGATTTCTTCTGTTTTCAAGGATTTTGCCTATCTCTCAAATGCCATTGTATACAAACACCTTGAGGCTCAGTATCTGTAGCTCAATTTATTACAAAACTTTGAAATATTTAAAGGTAAATTCAATTAGTAAAAGTGTAATTACTGCCTGAATAAACTATACTTTAAATTTTAATATGCCAAAGAGGATCATTTTATGAGCAGAACAAGCTCTAGATTATACATTTTTAATGCTCATAAACTAACAAAGTGACATACGATCCATAAAAGACACTAAAAAAATTACCTTGTTCATTTTCACACCCCACCCCACCCTGAATCTCCATCCTGTCCTCAGCCAGAACAAATGAACCCATTTTATTCATGGGCTTCAACAGTTCTAGGCAGCCTGCGTGTTTAATTACGCCCATACTTTGCAGGTTCACTAGTCCAACCGGGCCAACTGGAAGAAAGACGACATAAGGTATTAGGACACAGTTCAGGAGAGGGGGGAGCAGAGGACATTTGCAAAGAAGCTGCACTTTGCACCAAGTCACTAGCCTGCAGCGACACAGTTGAACTGACCTCTGCCCAGCATTGGTCCTGGACTTGAGCTCTTGGAGGCGGGTGCGTGCGTGGGAGGGCAGAGGTGCTTGCTCTGCAGGGTGGAGCAGGGTGGGGTGGGGCCAAGCAGGTGGGGCATGGTGGGCTCCAGTCTTCAAAGATGTCAGGGGTCTCTGCAGCCGCCTCTTTCCCAGCATACGCTGCTGTTGGCAGCCTTGAACCTGGGCCAGCCCAGGGGAAAAGGCAAGAGAGGAAAGAAAGGATGGAGTGGGTCCCCACAAAGAAGCTCCTCCCTTGCCCGTCCACACTATCTAATTTTCAGCTGGGCTTCCAGCTCACCGGAGACATGAGGCCTGGAGTTGGCCAAGCTCTCACCCGCAGGTTCCCAGACACTTGGAAGGCCAGTGATTACCCAGTAATTACCCCGTTTATTGCCTCATTACAGGTGGGCACCTTTTGGCAGGCATTTCCCTGGAAAGGTCCCTTCCCAGCACCGGGTTCTCAGCGCCTGCAAGGGAACAGGCAGGCCAGTTTGATTACGCATCCCACCCCCTCACCCCGCCCTGGCTTTCCCTGAAGCTTGGCCCTGCTCCAAGGCCCCTGCCTCTGCTTGCACTCCTGGTTGGCGGGGCCCGTGGGTCACACCAGAACCTACTCCCTCGTACTCAGCATCAGCCCAACTCCCAGGTCCTCCCCGGTCACAAGGGCGAAGGCCCTGCTGGAGTCTTGGGGTCTGGACCTCCTCTGATGGCCCCACCTCTCTCTCACGGTGGCTGTAGGTGCGTGGTGTAAAAAGGGCCTGTCTGGTGTCCCATAGATCCCAGGCCCCTTGACCCCTCCCAGTTCTACCTGATTCAGTTCTCACCCTGGGCCACTGTAAACACACCTCACATTCTGGTGAGTGGAACTTTGGGAACTGCTGCCTGGGGAGCAAGCCTTTGAGATGGGGAGGCAGGGTATGCCGATGCTCATATCTTCCAAATAAGTGACTTGCAAGATGGACTTGGTCAGAGGACAGTGGGGCTGGAAAAGAGAACTTGGGAATTTTTATTTATTTATTTTTACAGAATACAAAGGAGTAAATCCTTTTCTTTCTTGGAGAGGATGAGGGAAGATAGGGCTTGGCATGGACTCATGGCCCATAGCTCTGGAGGGACCTAGGGGCTCATCTAGTCTATCCCCTTATTTTGTAATGGAAAGCTAGAAGCCTGTAATCAGGTGGTGACACCCTCCAGCAGATCACTAGGGAACCGGTCCCTTCAGCTGCCAATCCAGGGATGCCCCCTCTGTGGGCAGCGTCCTGTTCTCCATCTTCCAGTGCATTGTTTT
>RCUC01151879.1:0-22332 GCA_003697995.1 Taxidea taxus jeffersonii | reverse complement strand
GCACGCCTCCCAGCATTGGAGATGCATGTGCTTGTGTTTGCAGGGGAAGCTGTGCAGGAGGAAAGCTGTGGAGTTTGCTCCAACTCAGAATTTACCACGTTTGATTCAGATCATCTCCTGCTGTTCCTCTCCCAAGGAACATGTGCTGATGTTCTTGAGGGCCGGTGAGAGCTTCTCCTTGGAGGGAACAAGGCCCCAGTGGATCAAACAGTGCACCCTGGGGGTTTTTCAAGAAGCTTACCTTCTCAGTAAATCAGAGGAACAGGGCATCGTGGTTTCGATATAAACTCAAGTTAAGGACCTGGGTTCTAATCCTGCCTCAGCCCCTTGACTAAGGAAGTGGCTTTTGCTATGTTACACGGCTGCTCCAAGCCTCAGTTTTGGCCTCCGTAAAATGGGAAGAATGGCAGTGCTGACTAGATAGAGTTGTGGTGACGTTTCGATCATTCAGTATTGACTTAAATCAAAACAGCGCCTGGAACGTAGAGGCCGCTTAATCAGTCTTGGCTAGCAAATCATTTTGTGTCTTACTTTCTGGGGGTCACCACCTTGCAAGTAGTCTAGATGAATAATCCCAAACCCAGCTGGGCATCAGAATCACCCACGGAGTTTCCGAAGCTCCATGCCAGAGCTCCTGAGTCAGTTCCTAGCAGGAGTGCCTGGGGCCCTGCATTTCATAAGCTCTGGGGCTGATTCCAATGCAGCAGGCTTTTCTTTTAAGTGGCCAGGGAGCATCTGCTCCAGACCCAGTGTTCTGTAGGTAGGTAAAGCCTGCCCTGATTGCTCACACTGGTTTCTAGTTAACCCTTCCCTGGGGGAATATGCAGTCTGGTCTGGGGGACCTGAAGTTGGCGGTAGAACCTTCTCTCAGCACTTTGTTTTCCTCCTCTATAAAATGAGAGAGCCGTGCAAAGTGTGGTCCTTGGATCGCGAGCCGTAGCCTAGTTTGGGACCTGCTAGCCATGCAGACTCTCAGGCCCCAGCCCAGACCTCCCGAAGCAGAAACTGCATTTTCACAAGATTGCCCAGGAGGTTCTTGCTAAACAGAAACAGTGCCACTGCAGAAAGGTTGCAAAAATCAGTTTGCAGAAGTCAGAATATAGTAGCCTTCTTTCTTGGTGAAAAGGGAACTCAGTTAAGCTGAGGATGGTGCCCCGTTGGTGGACATGGGGACAGTGACCAGCTTGTTCTCCATCTGACTGTGTAAGAGGAAACAGGCTTCAGGAGCCTCGGGGACTCCAATCAGATCAGTGAGAACATTTCCTGACGTTGAGGCTTGCAAGTTCCTAGGAAGGCTTGCAGGAATAAGTAAGCTTTGGACCGGCTTCAGTAGCATCTATTAAAATCAGATTGGCTGCTCTGTATCCATTTTACAAATGTTTATGCGGTACCAACTACCCACTAAGCTTGGAGACTAGTAGGTTGCACATGGCAGTGATTCCGTATTGCTGTTTACATCCTCACTTTTCATCCCTCAGGATAAGCACATACTTGTCTGTGCACGGAGCTTTGCATGGACCGTCAGGGCACTCCAGCGTAGCGTGATGGCCTTGTGGACGTGTATCAGCTATCTATTGCTGCGTAACAAACAACACCAAAACTTAGTGGCTTAAAATAGCAGCTCTCTTACTGTGAGTGATTCTGGGATCTGAGCTGGACTTGGCTGGGCAGTCTTTCTGCTGGTCTGCTTGGTTGTGGTTACTCAGGAAGCTTCATTCAGCTGGAGAGTTGGCCAGGGCTAGTCCCCGCTGGGGCACTGGGACCCTGGGACACTAGGTCTTTTTCTGTGTCTTTATCATCTTAAGGCTTCTCTTTCCCGATGTGGTCTTTCCACATGATCTGCCCAGTAGGGTAGCGTGGCCCTCTCGGATCTCCTTAAGACTTAGGTCTGGAATCAGCATGCGTTCCTTCTGCCACATTATGTTGGTGGAAGCAAGTCCCAGGGCCAGCCCGGATTCAAGGGTAGGGGACTAAACAGAGGCAGAGCCTAAGGGGGCAAGTTTCCCTGGGAGCCCCCGACCTCCCGGTCAGCATGGAAGTTGCTGCTGCTAGTGTCCCAAAAGCGAGCGGATGGGAAGGGTCTCATTTTGTATCTGAGAATGACAAGAGTGTCTCTGAGTGTTGGCAGGGCTCGATGGCTGATTTCTGCTGGCACTGGTGACTCTTACTCATGGGGGTTTATGGAGAGCACTTCTAACTGACCTGTCATTCCACCCTCTCTTTTGTCCAATCCATTCACTCCTGAAACCACCACTTGGGTCTCTCCTGCGCTCAACCCATGGTGAGTTCTGATGTCCTACAAGATAGGTTGGAATTCCTTGGGTGTAGATGAAATCCTTCCTCATTCCCATGCAAACCCCTCTTCCCCACCCTGCTCTGAACAGGTGACCCTGTGACGTACCCAGGTGCTCTCAACTTGGCCGGCAGAGTCTCACTTCTGCACACTTGACTTGTTGCCCTCTCCCTCTTTCCTCCTTCCATGCTGATTGGAATCAATTCCATTCCTGAAGCCTGGCTGAAGTCCTGCTTTCTTCGTGACACCTTCCCTGAACACCCGGGTCACCAAGGGTCTCCCTGGTGCTCCGATCTTGGAACACGTGTGAGTGCTCCTCCTCATTTGGTGCTTCTCACAGTCTGCTTTATTCTATTCGTCCATCTTCTGCAACGTTGCGGCCTTTGAAGCAATGCCTCTATCTTAAAAAAATTGCATTAAAAAAAATGGCATTCAGGCGGGGAAGTTCGGCCTGGGGCAGAGTTCCAGCAACCCTGGCACCTGCCCACCACGAATCGGGACAACCCAAGATGCCCCCGCCCCATGTTTGCCCAGATCCCCCCACTTTATCCTCCTAAGACTCCTCAACCGAGCCTCGTAGGGCTGCCCGAAGAACTGCCTGAGCTCACGATGTAAATTACGTGTCTGGTAGGTCGTTAATGTTTATTGAGCATTTAGGTTATTAACTTATTGAATAATCATCAGAGGCACTTGGGAAGTGGGGTTTCGGAAGCTAATGACCTGGAACAGGCCCTGCCTCTCGCCTCTCCATCCGCCGTCTGCCCAGGTGGCTGCAGGACCTCTTTGTGCCTCCGTTCCCTTGTCTGGGGACACCTGTCTCAGCCTGCATGTGGGGTGTGGTGTGGTGAGATTACACGTCCTGGCGAGGCCCTCGTGTCCTTCCACAGCAGCTGTTTGCACGCGGGAGACTGGCGTTTATACAGGAGATGCGACTGGCACTTATTGAGCACCGACTGTATATGTGTATATGAAGATCTAGAACGTGGGAGCTGAGGCCAGGAGAAAGTAAATGGGCAAATTTATTCCCAGCCGTGTCTGCGGTTAGATGGCTTCTACCTGTTCGCTCTTGGAATGGGTGAACAGACGTGTATGCGACGGAGGTGTTGAACGTGGGCCGTCGGAGAGAGGGAGCGAGGGCAGGGGCGGGGAGGTGGTGTCGGTGCTCGGCGGTCAGGGGACAGGCAGAAAAGAAGAGGTAGGTGGCCCGCCTCGTCAACGCCCTCATAGGCAGCTGGGGGAGACTCGCTCGCGGAGGCTGCGCCCATGGGAAAGCAGGTGTCACTGGCGGAAGTGGGAGTGTCTTCTCATTGATGACTTCTTGCGGGAATAAATAGTTTTTCAGGTTGTGCTTCACTTCACCAGATGTAGTCAATTCCAAAGGATCCTGCCAAGTGCAATGAGGCCCGGGGGCAGAGCTGGCGACCTGCGGTAATTATGCGACACCTCGCCGCCAGATGTAGAGGGAAGAACACAAGAACCACCCCCTCCCCCCATCAGGTGTGAGGCACCTTGTCCGAGGTGTTCATGACGGTTAGGGTTTTCACTGTAACGCTGCCTTAATCAGGGTAAGAAAGAGGGTCCTCCATAAGGAGGGAGCCCGTCCACGTAAGAAAGAAGGAATTTGGATCTCGGATGTGCCTCTCTGGAGAGCTGTCATGGTGATTTCCATTCGGCTCTGCTCTGTGCTGCCCCAGAAAGCCGCCTCCTGGGAACGTACCATGCTGAATCCACCTAAGCCAGGGGTGGCCCTATCCAGAGCTGGTTCTGGGGCCAAATCTGATCTCTAGATGTCTTGTTGGGCTGAAGGTGTTCAGAGATTTTTTTTTTTTAAATAGTTAGCCAACATTACAAATCGCAGTATCTCATAAAAAAAAAAAATCCAGTTTTCCAGCTCCCCTTGAAAAGTCAGAAAATCTGGCAGCAGTGGGTCTTCTTTCCCATATGGTAGAAATCAGCCAGCCGAGTAATAAATGTTCCTCTAAGACTGGACATTCGCTCTCAATTTATTCAATCCCCACCACTCCTGACCTGATCCCCACCCTGCCTGGCCCTCGTGGTCTGATTGAAGTTCCTGCTGGCCCTGCAGGCATTCAGGCCCAGGATCCCTGTCCAAATGCAAGCCATCTCCTCTCGGATGCAGGGAAGGTGGTGATCCCCACGCGGCCGCCGGTTTCCTGGGGCCAGTGGGGCTGGCAGGAATGTGAGTCTGTGCTGCTGGGTCAAAAGGCCATAAGTTCAGAAGTCCCATTCCAGCTGTGCTCTTGACTTTCACAATGACCTGTCAGCAGTCATTTAACCCAGGTCAAGCCGGGTGGCAGCGGGCTGGATACCAAGACTGACTCATACGTCTGCGGAAGAATCATTTCAGAAGAGGGAAACATCACCTTTCGGATTTTTACCAACATCCTTCTCCTTATTCATCTCTTTCTTCCCCAGTGTCTTATATCTTGGGGGCAGAAGTTGTTCTTGGAGTCCAATGAAAAATCATTCTAAATGGATATGGTCCCTTTATTTTTTGTTTTTATTATTATTATTTTTTTATTTTATTTATTTGTCAGAGAGAGAGAGAGAGCCCAAGCAGGAGGAGTGGCAGGCAGAGGGAGAAGCAGGCTCCTTGCTGAGCCAAGAGCCGGATCCAGGACTCGATTCCAGGAGCCTGGGATCATGACCATGACCTTAGCCGAAAGCAGATGCTTAACTGACTGAGACACCCAGGCGTTCCTATTTTTTTATTTTTTTAAATTTATTTTTAATTTTTAAAAAAAATATTTATTTTGAGAGAGAGAGAGCGCACAAGCAGAGAGGAGGGGCAGAGGGAGAGGGAGAAGCAGACTCCCCGCTGAGCAGGGAGGCCAACGCTGATCCCAGGACTCCAGGATCATGACCTGAGCCGAAGGCAGATGCTTAACTGACTGGCCCACAGAGGCACCCTGGCTATGATCACTTTAGAAGACTGGCAGCGCTCACCAAAGCTGAGTACACACGTTTGTGTGCACGTGCACGCACACACACCCATTTTAAGTACATTGATCTATAACCCAGCAAAAATATGTTCACATTTTGCCAAAATATATGTACTAGAATGTTCCTAGCAGCCTTGTTTAAAATAGCCCCAGTTACAAAGCACTCAGCTGTCTGTCAATAGTGGAAGGGATACATGGATCATGGGATAGGCATTCAACGGAATAGTATGCAGCAATGAAAACCAACGTGCCACCGTGGCACACGGCAGGAGAGATGCATCTCCCAAGCATGAGGCTGAGTGAGAGGTAAAGACTGCACCCCATATGACTATGTTGACAGGAAGTTCAGACACGGTCTGGGGTGGCAGATGTCAGGATAGCGGTTGTCCTTGTTTGGTGGTGATGATGGGAAGGTGGATGCCTGGGAGTACTGGTTACGTGGGTGTAACTGGTTACTTGGTGAAAATTCCATGAGCTGTACTCTCATGAAATGTACATTTTTTTCTATTGCATATTTTATTGCAATAGAGAGTGAAAATTAATAAAGGTAAGAAGCAGAACGAGGAAAAAGTCCAACTGTTGTAATTTCCGAGTACTTGTGCTAGGAAGCTTGCACATCCCTATCTCCATCCTAGGCCTTGTGAGCACGCAATAGAGATGACCTCAGGCTAAGTTAGGCCAAAATAGGATTTACTGAAAGCAGACTGCATTCGCTCAGCATCTCCACAAAGGGTAGGAAACCAGGTTTGGGGACTGTGTCTCAAGTGCTGCCGAGCGGGTCTGGACAGTGTCACCTCTACCGCTGGGCACATCTGTCATAGATCACGCCACTAACGCCGGGCACAGGAGGCCGCAGGAGAGCGGCCGCCTCCCCGAGTAGCCATCAGTCCTGGGGCAGCTGGTACTCCAGCTCACTGGGTGGGGTCTATCAGGACTCCCACTGCTCTGTGTTACGGCTTCATGCTCAAGGTCAGGCCACCGGCGTGACAGATGCAGGGATCCTAAGCCTGCTGCTCTTGCCTTGAGTGCCAGAGGGGTTGGGAAAAGAAGGACCTATACCCTCGGCCTAGGAGCAGCACCGAGCTCTACTTCGTGAAGTGGGACATCCCCCAGACTCAGAAGGTTGACGCATGTCTGCCAGCGAGGCCGTCTCCCTACTCATGTCCAGCTCCGTCTCTTGGCTGCCAAGGGGGAGGGCACCTGCTTCAGCCTTCCACCCACTGTGTAGGAATCTTGTGTTTATCTGATCACATTTCACGGTGCCCAAGCCTTTCTGTTGTTTTAAAAATAAATTTATGTATCCCCAAACTTATCCCTAGAGGAAAAAGAAAGTATTTTTTCAGTGGTCGTAATTGAGCTCCTCTCTATACTTACAACTACCTGTGCTTGGTTTGGGGGGGGGCGGGAACTGCCTGGGGGCGTTTGACTCTTATGTTTGGCTCAGGTCATGACCTTGGGGTCGTGAGTTTGAGCCCCACATGGGGCTCCATGCTGAGCGCGGAGTCTGCTGGAGATGTGCTCTCCTTCTCCCTCTGCTCCTCTTGCTTGCTCTCTCTCTCTCTCTCTCTCTCTCACAATAAATGAATCTCTAAAAAAATATGCACGTGCTCAGGGCTGTTAAAGGTAGATGTGGTTGCTTCTTTGTACTTGTACTCTTTGTTACGAATTCCCGGGGGCGGGCTTGGAGGGGGGGTGGGCAATAACCTAGTATTATTATTTTTTTTTTTAGATTTTATTTATTTGACAGACTCTGCGCAAGCAGGCAGAGAGGCAGGCGGAGAGAATGAGGGAGAAGCAGGCTCCCCGCTGAGCAGAGAGCCGGCTGTGGGGCTCCATCCCAGGACGCTGGGATCATGACCTGAGCCAAAGGCAGAGGCTTTAATCCACTGAACCACCCAGGTGCCCCTAACCTAGTATTTCTAATAAGCACGAGGATAGTAAGCTTGTGGAGAGAATGCCCCAGGAGGAGGCTGTTCAAATTAGTGATAAGAATGAATGAGTTTTAGTGGTCCAGGCCTTGGAGAGTGCAGGAGATAAAATGAGATAATGTATTAGAGCACTTAGCGCTGGGTTCTGTTTGTAGTAAACACCCAGTAAATTACAGTGACAATAGTGATGATTTACAGATGCAGAAGGCATGCTCTCCGCTCTGCCCCAAGGTTGTTGGCAGGATGGTAAGCCTGCCCCACAGACTGTGCAAGATTCTCGGAGCCTGCATTCCTGGACTCCCCCTCCCCCTGCCCGCTCCCTTGGCTGACGTCCTATTATACAGACGAGGAAACTGCCCCTTCCCTCTTTAGCGCTCTAGTAACTGGACTTTGGGCAAAGCTGGGAGAAACGCGTGGCCGGGCTCTCCATCTGCCAGGCTGGCTCCGCGACTGTAAGGATCCATGGAGCGCGCTGGCAGATTGCGGACCAGCCTGCTGTGCAGAAGCTGCTGGAGCTTTGGGCTGCAGGGTAAACAGGGTGGAGGGAAGGCAGGGTGCTGGTGGAGGGGAGGATGGAGGGAGAGGGGAGGGCCCTGCGTGTGCCCAGTCTTCCTCCCCATCCTCTCCCTTGACCAGCTCCTGTCCCTTCGCTCGGGCCACACTCCGGACAGCCTGATGGGAGGGCAGCCCGTTTCCAGGGACAGGAAGATGCCTCGCTGGAGGCCAAGCCTTTGCTAGCCGTCCCGTGCACCTGAGCTGGGCCCAGCAGGGAAGGCTCTGTGACTGCAAGAGGTTAAAACTTGCCCCTGTGTTTACTTTTGTTGGCTGCTACACGGCATAATAATCTGTCAGCACGTCAGGTGCGGATTTATTTGTGCATTAAAAATTGCCTAGAGCGGACGGATGCAGACGGTCTACAGCACGCTGGAAAATGTGCCTCGAGCACAGAAACAGCCTCTCCAAATATTTCACCCTTTTAATAAGTGCATTTAATTAAAGTCATATAACTTTTTTTATTATATTAAAAAAAATCCTTTCGCTTGCTGAAGCTGAAGGTAAACTTTAGAACACAAAGAACGGGTGTGCTCCTCTGGTCCCTATTCTTTACGATGGAAAACTCATCGACCGGTGTGTTCACTCTTACCTTTTCCAGGCTCATTAGAAGAGGGTTTCGTGATGGCTTGGGTGGGGGGTAGGGTGTCCACACGGCCCCGGGGGGTGTCCCCAGTGGGCATGGAGACAGTGACGGCGTTTTGTTGTGTGTTTCGTGTGGCTTGTCGAGAGCACGGCTATGAGCTTGGCCCTGGGTTCATAGCCCAGGTACGTATAGAAAGGAAGTTGGCTGTGGCATTGGCCTTCTAGAGACGGACAACAATTCTGCATGTTTATTTTGGGGACAGCCCTGCCCCAAAGCAGGAGGATAGAAGAAATGACCTCCTAAGACCTTACCTTCCAGCGGTGGGATTGTGATTTTCACTGGGGGGCTGGGGTGGGGGGAAGAAGGAGAAAGAGGGAAGGAGGCAGAATCCAGAGGAGAGAGGAGCCTTCCTTGTAGTCCCCGCATTTTCCTTCTTCCCACCATAGCTTTGAAAGGGCTCTCAATGGGTTGAGACTAAGTTGGGCTTTGAGGCGGTGACAGGAGGGCTTTGTAGACCAGCTCTGCATTTGCCGGCGGATTAGGGAGCGCGTCGGTGTGAGGTGCCAGTGGCAGGCCCCGGGGCTGCCGTGCGGGGACCCAAGGTTGGCGAGGTGGCCCCGGGGTGGGGGGGATATGTGCGAGGCGTCGGCAGACGTGGCGCCGGCGAGGAGGGGGCTGGAGGGCTGTGTTTGGGAGTGGGGAACCGCAGCAGCCTGGGCACGGTGGCCCGAAGCCCGCTAATTATGCAGCCCGAGGGAGCCCTGTGGACCTGCCAGAGCCGCCTGGAGGAGAGGCGGCTTGGAAAACCTCAGAAGGGGCCTGTGTGCCTGGGGTCTGCCCAGGGAATAGCCTCGGGGGCGGGACCACCGAGCCTGCGGGGAGGGGGGGCGGTCCAGGACGGGATACGGGATGCTCTGGCCGCTTGCATGTGAACAGGAACCGTTTTCAGAACTAGGCTCCTGGAGGACCTCCATGCAGGAGAGTCCGTGGCGGGAGAGGTCCCCGGAGCTTCTGAATTCCAGGATGCCCATTCCAGAAATTCTTTAGAACCAACCACCTTGGTCTTTAGCACGCTGGTTCTCACTGCTCCCTGGGGAATGCTCATTAGCTTCTTTTCTGTGGCTGCAGAAGCAGAAATCTCCTGGGGTGGTTTCTCAGAAGGGCCACCCAGAAAGAGCCAGGTGACCGAAGACCAGGCAGGTTTCTTTTTAAGTCATTCTTCTCTGAGCATCTTCTGAGGCTATGGGAGCGTCGCTATTTAGGATTATTTTCCCTGTTTGCAGAGGGTCAAGAAATTCAGGCTTTGGCCCTCCACCTTCTTTTTGAAGTAGAAATCCCCATACCCAGCTTGGGTTTAGTGTTAGGACTTTGCAATCAAATGACTGAAAGCTTTTTTTTTTTTAAAGATTTTATTTATTTATCAGACAGAGATCACAAGTAGGCAGAGAGGCAGGCAGAGAGAGAGGGGGAAACAGACTTCCTGCCAAGCAGAGAGCCCAATGTGGGGCTCGATTCCAGGACCCTGGGATCATGACCTGAGCTGAAGGCAGAGGCTTTAACCCACTGAGCCACCCAAGCGCCCCTGCTGTTAATGGTTTTTGGGAACTTAATCCTTCCCCCACTTCCCAGAAGAAAATAAATTTCATTTTAGAAATCGTTGCTTTGGACCTAAACCCAAGGTATGCTCCAAATATTGTTCTATGTGTTGTGGAGACAGTATTGCCCATAGGAGCTGGAGAAATGGTCTGCCTCTTATCTTTACACATGGTCTGCACTATGTAGTCACAGAAAGTTAGAAACAGAGGAAGAGCCCAGAGAAGATAAAATTGCTGGTATTTGCCATCGTCGTTGATGATCTGGTTTCTTTTTCTGTTTCTTTTTTTTCCTTTCCTCCTTAGTGAAATCATGAAATATTCATCTACGGCCCTAGTTCTCCCATTTTAGTCTCAGGACTCACGTATAGGTTTCTGAGAGCCCAAAGAGCTCTTTTTTTATGCTGGTTCGTACTTACCGATATCTACTGTATTTGTAATGAAAACTGAGAAATCTTTAGAAGTTGTTTATTCATTGAAAAATGACAACAATACAGGCATAATTAAAATAATGATAATGATAATAATAATAATGCAATCATACATTGCATTCTGACCTTATAATATTTTTATGAAAGATAACTATATTTTCCAAAACAAAAAAACTGGGAATAGCGGCCTCTTTTCCTGCCTTTGCTAAGCTCCCTCTTGTCTGGCTGGATTGTGGGATTTGCCTCTGGGTTTTCAGTCTGAAGGCACAACACGTGTAGACGTGTAGAAAAATCCAGCTGCAGCCAGATGTGTAAGTATATTCGTAACTTTTTTAGATCACTGTGGATATTCTTTGATACTTCACCAAAACTCGACAAGTGGTTGTTTTTTGGGTTTTGGTTTTGTTGTTTTAAAGTTAGTTGCAGTATAAATTTGAAACCATTTTAATGAGCTTTCTTATTCTGGCACATCGAGGTCATTTTGTTCTCTTCTCTGCCCCTTAAGCGTAGATTTCCTTTCCCAGTACGGTCCTTGGGCCAGAGTAACAAAACGGTGATGGGCTATTTTTGATGGAAAGCTTAGAACAAAGAGCCAAATGAATGCAGATGGACGTACTAAGAATATCTTGGCTTTGTTTAGAAGGACAGAGTTTTTTGGGTTTTGTTTTTTTAATTTTCAAATTCCCCTGTGACTCCAGTTTTTTTTTTCCTTCCTATTAAAGCCCCCTGCATCAAAACCCGAAAGACTTCTGTTTACTTATTATCCTGCCCTGAAAAGTTCCACGCTATTACTTGCAGAACTAATGTCTGAAAAAAGCATGAATAGGGAGGGCCTCGTTTGTCCCTTACAGAGAGACCAGAGCTCACCTGTTATGAAAGGTCCTTTTGTGCTCATCTGGGCTGAGCTGAATGAGAACTACCTTTTGACCAAATGCTGTAATGCATTTACACAGAGGGTCCTTGGACCTTAGAGTTCCTAAAGAAGAGGTCCAGCTGGATCTTCTCTGTGTGACTTCAGTGTCACGAATGTCTTCAGGTGTGTCAGGAACATGGCAAGCCTTGGTGGCATCCACCTACTGGAAGCCACTGGCTGCCCAGGGAAGCACTGGCCCGCCAGGCAGCGTGATGTCTGTGTGTTGAGGCATCCCAAATCATCACTCCCTGTGCGTCTCAACTTGTATGTCTTGAAGAAAGTGCTAGCAATGGGGGATGCAAAAAAACAAAAAAATACCCACACACAAAAATGGTCACTCATTAAAAATTTAGGGGCATTTTCGGCAATATGCTTTAGCCAACAGGAGCACAGGAATTTCCCTTCGGAGAAAAATCCCATTTTTTCCAAAGACAAATCATGATGGACTTCTAACTCATGGAGCCAGCGTGATATGTGTAAAAGTCCATAATAACCCAAGGGAGGGTGCAGGAATACTTTATATTTGCAGACAATGCTCTGGAATGAAAATATCATAGAACATTCTAGACTTTCTCTGCTTTTGAAGATGAGGACTATGATTTTATTCATCCCACCCAATTTTTTTAAGAACCTACTATGTGCTACGCATTCTCCTTCCTGGAATCTTAACGGTCAGTAAGCAGAAGGGTCCTCTGCCCTTAGGAAGCATACATTCAGATGGGGGGGCTGTGTCAACCACATGCTGTGAAAGTAAGATGCTACTGAGCAATAACGGACATGGAGGAACGGGGCAAGGGGTGAGAGAGGGGTATGTGGAGGGCTCAGGAAGGACCATTGTGATGCAAACGCCAAGGAGGTGTGTTAGGGCAGAGCAGAGGTCTAATAGAAATGTGAATGAATGAACTCACAACTCAAGCCCAGAGTGCCATGTTTTGTGCTAAAAAAGCCGCATCATGGGCAACATGGTTGATGAGAAATGGGGTTGGATGTGCGTTCCTTCCTTTCCTAGGGCTACTGGAACAACTTGCCTCCAACTGAACAAAACAGCAGGAATCTCTTCTTTCACGGTTCTGAGGCCAGAAGTCCAAAAGCAAGATGGGAGCAAGGCTGGGCTCCATCTGAAGGCTCTAGGGAACCATCCCCCATGGCCTCTTGCAGGTTTAGGTGGCCACGGGCTTTCCTTGGCTTGGGACACTGTCGCTCCAATCCCTGCCTACATCTCCGTGCGTTCTTCTCCTCGGCGTGTCTGTCTTTCCCTTCCCCTGTCTCTTGTAAGGATATCTGTCATTGGATTCCATGCCCCCCTGGGTAATCCAGGATGATCTGGTCTTGAGATCTTTATGTAATTCCATCAGTAAATGGTTTTCCCAAACAAGGACATAAGCATAGATTCTGAGGGTGAGGATGTAGGCATATCTTTTGGGGACCACAGTTCCACCCAGTAAAGTGTGCACTCTGGGAAAATCCCTCTGACGCCAGCTTTTATTTATTTATTTATTTATAAAATTTTTTAAAGATTTTATTTATTTATTCGACAGAGATCACAAGTAGGCAGAGAGGCAGGCAGAGAGAAGGGGAAGCAGGCTCCCCGCTGAGCAGAGAGCCCGATGCGGGTCTCGATCCCAGGACCCTGAGATCACGACCTGAGCAGAAGGCAGAGGCTTAACACACAGAGCCACCCAGGCGTCCCCAACAGCAGCTTTTCAATCAAAATGAAACATAGCCCCAGACCAGAGTCCTGGTGCTTCTTACCTGTAAGCCATGTGGCTGTGATGCAGCTGCATTTCTGTGGTGACGGGGAGGTGGCAGCCCTGGGGACTGGAGACCTGTGCAATGCAACAGTGTCCGGGTGGCCTAGTGAGTTTCCCACGTTCAGTGGGCATCTAGTTAGACTTTACGACCGGCCGGGGGGAATCGCAGTAGCAAGACACAGGGCTGTGGGAGTACCTCGTAGAATGAGTAACAGTTCTTCCAGAGAAAATGCTGTCAGGCCCAGAGGAACAGAGTGGAGAAGTAGTGAAAGCAGAGGCTGGGAAAGGGGGCAATCAGTTCTGTCCCGACGTTTCCCAAGCGTGAAGGTGACAATATTCATGGAGGCAGGAGGCCGGGTAAGTTGCAGATGTCAGCAGCGTGGGAAGCTGGGACCTCAGCCTAGGAGGAGATTTTACTGCATTGAGCAACCTGCTCTTCAGGGAATGTCCTTGCTGGGGTGTGCAGGTGTGGCAGAGGCGGCCGTGGCGTTGAACCCACCTCCAGAGGGCGGCCACTCCGCTCCAAGACTGTATTGCTTCGTCTTTTCTCAGGCTCCTCTTCTGCCAGAGGAAGGTGGGGAGGAGCAAGTCAATATGCCCAGAGTCGGCCCGGGTTGGGGATGGCTCAATACCGTGCAACCCCAGCTGTCGCTCCAGGTGCTAAGTTCGAACCCTGGTAATTAGCGGCGCTAATTTATTTAATCATGTTTGGACTGTTTTTCTTCTCCTGGTTGTTCTTCTTGCCCTGATCCTTCAGGTTTTCCTGGATCTGCTCCCAGGTGTGTTTGTTGGAAGGTGGTGTTGAGGGAGGATGGATGCTCACCAATGCCAGAGATGAGAGCAAGCTCTGGCTTGGCGATGGTGGTGGGGGGCGGGGGGGGGATGCTCGCCTCCTCCATATTCTAGATCAGAGTTTCTCAGCCTCAACACCATCGAGGCTGTCGTGGGATGTTTAGCCACACACATCCCTCGGCCTGTGCCCACTCGGTGCCGGCAGTGTCCCCTTCTCCGGTTATGACCATCAGGAATGACTCCAGACATTGCCACATGCCCCCTGGAGGGGTCGGAATTGCCCCCATTGAGAACGCCAGCTGGAGTTACGGTACCCATCACTGATCACTGGTGTATTTCCTTTCTGGATGAAAATTAGCCTTCACGGTCCATGCAGTGGGTTGGGATGATGAATGCCTTTTCTCGACCCTCTCCCATTGCTCTCCATGGGCCTTCTCTGGCTTGACAAACTGAAGCCCTCAGCCAGGGCCGGGGTCGGTTTGGGGGACAAGGAGCTACAACACGATGTCCTCAAACACAGGTTCTTTTCTCCAAGATGTACGATCCCTGTGTCAGAAGAGGAAGGAGAAAAGAAAGCTGTGGTATAGGGAGAGACAACGCGTGGTGGAGTTAGTGTCACCAGGGAGAGAAAAGAGCCAGAAAAGCCACTCGTGTGTTGAAAGTAGAAACTTAGCTTTGCCAGCTGCCCACATGGAACTGGTCCAACATGGCGGCCAAGCCTGGAAGGGAAGGGCGTTTGCAGTTTCTGTGTTGGTGGGTTCCCCGCTGCTGGCTCTCTCGACTTCACTTCTAAAAGGGGTAAGCCAGGTCCTTTAGAGCCTTGGCCCCCTATCCAAGAGTCTGATTCATTTTGGGGTCCCCCACAGATCCCAGCTTAGTGCAGTATGTGCAGAAGACATCTTGAATGTCTTTGGCAAATGAATTAAGATTGATGTACTCTTTAAAAGGATCCAGAAAATCTGAGGCAGCTCTGAGAGCAAGAGCAAGAAAGGAGGTAAGGTCGGAGAAAGAGAGAGAGCAGAAACTGAGAACCATTAGCCTAGACGGGACTGTCCTGTAGAAGTAAAACCCAAACTACGCATGTCATTGTAAGCTTTCTAGTAACCACATTTAAAGGAGGACAGGAAAATAGATGAAGTTGATTTTAATAATACATTTCATATAACCCAATATATCCCCAATTTTACCATTTCAACATGCAGTTGACATAAAAGGAACCTGTTAGTGAGATGTTCTACTTTATTTTATTTTACTTTGTTTTTTTTAAAGGATTTTATTTACGTATTTGACAGAGACACAGTGAGAGCGGGAACGCAAGCAGGGGGGAGGGAGAGGGAGAAGCAGGCTCCCCGCCGAGGAGGAGCCCCCCGATGTGGGGCTCAGTCCCAGGACCCCAGGATCATGACCTGAGTTGAAGGCAGATGCTTCACGACTGAGCCACCCAGGTGCCCCAAATTTTTGTTTTTGTTTTTACTACTTTATTTATTTATTTTTTTCATACGAAGTCTAGGAGACCTGGTGTATATTTTACCCTAGAGCCCATTCCAGCTTGGACTTACCCCATTCCCAGCGGCTCATTGACTGGTAGCTTCTGGACTGGACAGCACAGGTCTGGAGAGGAAGTTTAAGCAGTTAAATTTGGGAAATAAACTGTTCTCCACAAGCAAGAATAGAAAATGAATTTAAAGACATATGTAGGGGCACCTGGGTGGCTCAGTGGGTTAAGCCTCTGCCTTGGGCTCAGGTCATGATCTCAGGGTCCTGGGATCGAGCCCCGCATCGGGCTCTCTGCTCCGCGGGGAGCCTGCTCCCTCCTCTCTCTCTGCCTGTCTCTCTGCCCACTTGTGATCTGTCTGTCAAATACATAAATAGAATCTTTTTTAAAAAAAATTAAAAATAAGGGGGCACCTGGGCAGCTCAGTGGGTTAAAGCCTCTGCCTTCGGCTCAGGTCATGATCTCAGGGTCCTGGGATCGAGCCCCGCATCGGGCTCTCTGCTCAGCGGGGAGCCTGCTCCCTCCTCTCTCTCTGCCTGCCTCTCTCCCTCCTTGTGATCTCTGTCTGTCAAATAAATAAATAAAAATCTAAAAAAAAAGTATTAAAGACACATGTAGACAGACTTTACCCACAAATGCTCATTATTGCCTTGACAGGCCCCTGTCCCTATAGTGCCCCCATCTCTTGAAAACTGGGTCCACTCACTGGAACCCACAGGTTTTCCCTCTCCCCTTCCCCTGACCCCTTTGTAGCCCACTCTGCTCACTTTTGTTCCAAATGAAGGAACACAAAGGGCCCTACATGCCGCTGGGCAGTCTAACGCAAGCGTGGCCTGGCTGTGTCTTCTCAATTAATTGGGAGCCGCCCCCCCACCCCATCCCTTTCTCCTCTTGTTTTCTCAGCATCTTGAGCAGGGTCCTAGCTTGGCTCCAGCTTTCGGGATCATTTCAGGGGCCCAACGGGCACCTGCCCAGGTACATGAAAACCAGCATAGGTTTCCAAAGGCCTTCCAGAGGCCTTTCCAGAGGCCTTCCTTTCCTCCCATATGAATGAGAAACCTTAAGCAGACCATCCGTTAGAAGGGACGGAGAGACACGTCAGGAGAGGAGTGAGGAGTGATGGTGGACAAGTCATCTCCTTTATGAGGTGAGGATTTTAGAAGTGGCCCTTGGCTTCTTGGAAAGGTCTCGTCTGTTCAGCTCTCACTCCACAGCATCTCACCCCTCTGCCCCCAACGCAGCTGGAGCGCTCTGGCAAGCCGACTTTGCCCTGGCTTTTTCTCCTGGAGGAGAAGGCCCTTTCGTCCTCTCTGCAGGTATCACCTTGAGGTTTCCAGAATGCCCTGTGGTCAGACTTTTACACGTAAGCCTCATCGGGCGGCGGCCCCTGGTGGTATGATTTGGTGGGGGCCCTGCTTCCGAGTCTCCCTCGCGCCCCCCCATTATGCCAGTGGTCTCAGCCAGGGGTGATCTTGCCCACCCCCCAACTCCTGGGATCTTTGGCAATGTTCAGAGACCTCTTTTGATTGCCACAGCTTAGGGGGAAGGGGAGACTCTCTGGCATCCAGTCAGTGGAGGCCTGGGGGGCTGCTCAATGACCTACAGTGCACAAGGCTGCCCCCTCAGTAAAGAATGATCCAACCTAAAATGGCGGCCCACAGTGCCAAGGTTGAGAGACCCTAGGTCAGAATGTCTTTCCTTTGGATTGTTAAGACTGCTTTCCCCGAAATAACCTTTTAAAAGCCCCTGGAAGGGGCTGGCTACGCTGAGGCTTGTAAATTACTTCTTGCTTCTCAGCTAACACCTTCTAGGGCTTCCTGGGCAGCCGCTGACGGTAATACCTGGGTGCAGGCTGGATACCTGGGGGAAGGGTGGGCGGCCCTGTTAGATAATGAACCAGCCTTCCCTGACGTTGCAGGATCCCGCAAGGACAGCTCTTGGGACGGTCAGAGCCAGCCCGCAAGATTTGCTTAGAGGTCCGTGTAGAGAAAGGTGGGGGGAAAATCAGCCTCCTGGTCTACCAAGCCTGATGTACGGGTTGACCCTTGAAGTGCACTCAGGGCGGGTAGAACCTTTGAAGCCTCCGTGCCGGGCCACCTGGTCTGGAGTCTGTCTTCCTCCAGACCATCCCCGGTTCCGTGAGATTCTCACAGCTGACATAGCCGTGGACTCTTCAGGAACACGCATTCCACTTCTCGGCCACTCGGTCACGTGGACTCTGGTGTCTGTCTCTAGGGTGGGTGTATCCTGGATCCAGGTGTGGAGACATATCTCTCCGGAGCCTGAAGGCCACAGGGCCACCTTGACCCTGTGTTGGCCCCACCCAGAGGAGCCATCTGGAGTTTACGCAGCGGGTTTCTGACCAAGTCTCGGGAAATCTGGAGTCCGTCACATCTGACAATCTCCTGCCCATGTCTCCCTCCTTGTGTAGCTGTTGGGAAGATGGAAAGGCATCCTGGGCCTGAAGGAAGGGAGACAACATAAGTCTGGGGTGCTGAGCAGGGAAAAACCTCTCTTGTTGGAAAGAAAAAGAAAAATTGCATTTAGCTAGATACACGCTCGGCAGCTTCTGTCCCAGTATCATCTGAGATGGGCTTTGCAGAAATCAATTTGACCTATAGATTTTTTTTTAAAGATTTTATTTATTTATTTGACAGAGAGATCACAAGTAGGCAGAGAGGCAGGCGAGTGGGGGTGGAGCAGGCTCCCTGCCGAGCAGAGAGCCCAATGCAGGGCTTGATCCCAGGACCCTGAGATCATGACCTGAGCTGAAGGCAGAGGCTTTAACCCACTGAGCCACCCAGGCGCCCAACCTGTAGATTTTTTTTGTTTTAATGGTGAATGTTTGCATTTATTCTCGGTTAGGAAAAAAGATTTATTTTTGGCCCGCCCCCCCCAAACAACTTTGGTGGGTATAGTTAACAGAGGAATAAATCCAGACTTGGGCTGAGAGGATCTGTCATGAGCTAGCTGTGTGATCTAGGGCAAGTCATCTGACCTCTCTGGGCCTCGGTTCCTCCTTCATGAAGTGGAGTCCTGCTGCCCTAGCAGAGCTCTTCCAAGGATCAAATGAAGTCATGTCAGTGAAGGAGCTTTGAGAAGTATGACAGACAAGTGTCTAAGTACCTGGACTGGGGGATTTTTTACTCTCACCCTGTGGAGACCTTACCCTGGTCTCAGGTGGGGGCCTTCCCCGGCAGGTGTGTCCTAAGACCTTCGCTCACTTTCTCACCTCTGGCCTGCTGGCTTCACAGCAGTCGCTTGCTGGAAAAGACAAGAATCGTGTGGGAGCAAGCAAGGGGATGAATTTTGAGTCATGGTAGTGATGGTCCGATTACAGATCCTGGTCCCTATTATCCCTGGAGCTGTGTCCAAGGAGCCGAAATCATTTGTGTCCCCTTTAAGGGGACCCGTTTGCCCATCCCCCGTGGCCCCCCTGCATCTGCTGTGTTCCAATTTTTCACTACAGGTGGGATTATTCACTTTAATAAGTTCTTCCCCCAATAAAAGCCAGGTGGGAACCTCAGTCCACATCTGCCAGGCCAGCCCCTTTGAGGCCGAGGCCGCCTTCTCTCCTGCCCACTCAGCCTGTCCCTTTTGTTCTTGAACCGTTTTGCTGGGCTGCTCTGCCATGATGGCTGTCCCTTGGCGGAGGAGGGAGCAGAGGTGGGAGAGGGTGAGCAAAGGCGGAGAGGAAGAGATTAGAAGGAAGGGGAGGCCCAGCAAGCCATTAAAGGCAAATAAATTCTGCAGAGGGGAAGCGAAGGTCCTCCCCATGTCTCCGTAAATCACCTTGTTTTATGGGCGGGATGCAGAGGAGAGTGGGGGATACTGTGGCTCTGATGGCAAGGGTCGTCTATCCTGCTTATGTCTGTCTGCAGCTTAGGACGTTCTGACCGAGACCCCCCTCGGGCTGTGAGCCGCTGGGGCTCCTCTGCCCAATTTATTGTGGCGTTATTACTCCGTACTCAGAATGGCCGTTACTTACGGGGCATGTTTTAAGAGTTTTATTAGAAAAACATGGCTGGTTTGCTTCTCCTGTGTGTTTTCCCCAGACGCCCTTCATCCCAAGCTGCCGCACAGGCGTTATGGACACAAGAAGGGGATGTTGAAATGGCCTCACTTTTAGAAGTCACGTTTTATACTAAATTTTATACCCTTGGACCCAAAGTTCGTTAAGACCTCACAGTCTCAGACCCGGGTTCCCCTTGTCTTGCTGGGTTCTCTGCCTCAGGAGTCAGAACGCAGCCGTCTGTGGCCCCGGAGACCTGGGTGTGGGTGTGTTTGTTTTTTACTTGTACCTTGTTGCCACGAGGGTTTAGGTTAGTCGCTGATGCTGCAGTTGTGGGTATTTCGTGTGACATTTCGGATCTCCGGCTTTACTAGGTAGAGTGAGGCACTTGAGGACAGAGTCAGGACTCTCCCTTGAGCGCAGTCTCGGGGCGCTCTGCAGTGACACCTTCTGGGGCCTGTCACAGCTCCCCAGTCTCCTGATTCATCCTTAGGCTCCGCCAGCTTCTCTCGTGTCTGTGTTGCACCTGCTCCTGGGTTTGAGACCCTTAGAGTCACCCACCGAAGGAGATGAGGTGGATGGAGGAAGCCGCGGGGGCAGTGGCGGTGGCTGTGGGTGTGCTCCAGCGACCCTCTCCCAGGTGGACATGTTTGGCAGGGCAGGTGCACGGGCCAGTTTGGAGACAGATCTGCCCTCCCCTCTCCAGTAGCTCTGTGTCCTTGCACAAGTCACCTCCCCTATCTCAGCCTCACTCTTCCCTTGTGTAAGGTGACCCGGCTGGAGTAGGTTAGTAGTTTTTTGTTTTTATTTATTTATTAATGATTCTATTTATTTATTTTTGAGAGAGAGAGACAGAGCAAGAGAGAGCAGGAGCTGGGAGGGGAGGGAGAAGCAGGCTCCCCGCGGAGCAGGGAGCCTGACGCGGGGCTCGATCCCAGGACACCAGGATCGTGACCTGAGCCTAGGCAGACACTCCACCAACTGAGCCACCCAGGTGCCCTAGTAGTTTTTTAAAAAATGTGTATCCCTTCGTGGAAACAAAGCCTTGCGTCAAAGTCAACTAGACGGAACGCTTGGTTGTGGCAGCTGAAGGGGACCTGCGGGTCGGGAAAGGCGAACTTGGGTTTTCTGCCCTTCCCCAGGCTCCCACGGCAGATCCTTAACAGGTGCAGAACCTACTCACTGAAGGCAAAGGGGAACATTGCTGCCTCTCATGCGGTCACTTGTAAGGGGCTCAGAGCCTCTGCCAGCGGTTGCTGCACGAGGAAAAGAAAAGAATACTTATATATCCTCATAAACATCTCCGCTCGTAATGTGGGAGTGGCTGCTATGGGCAGAGTATTTCTTCCAGGCCCAGAAGTGTGAGGTCTGGTTCCCATCTTCCTGGGGCCGGCTGACCGGTGTAACACATGGCGGAACACACGTGCAGTGGGCGAGTGAGCCAAGTGACGTCGGTGGAAGACAGAGGTAGGCAGGAGTGTCTAGGAGAGGTCAAGGAAGTTGTCAGAGAGCAAGGACAGTTCTGAGGAGACCGTGGAGGGTCTCCAGCTTTGACAGCAGAGGTGGAGCTGGGAGGCAAAGATGGCCATTCCCGGTGGCAATCCGCTTTGAGCATGGGGCCAGAGGTGGGTCAAGGCAGGGCTTCCCAGTAGCTGGGCACAGCCGGAGCACCCGAGAGGAGGAGGTGGGGTCAAAAAGTAGGAGAAGCTCAACAGCTGGGCCTGGGAGTTTGCAGAATCAGGAAGGCTTTTGAGCTGGGGGTTGACTTTACCTGCCCCCCGTGGCAGCAGGATGAAGGGAGGGATGGCTGGTGAGCAAAGAGCTGGTCCCTGGGCTGTGGAACTGGGAAGAGAGATCAGCGGTGGTGGAGCAAGGAGGTGATGGAGCAGGTGACCTTGGTGGTGGGTGAAATCAACAACGTGGGAACCGCAGTCTTGTGGTGGGGGGGGAGAGGGAATCATCCAAGATGATGTAAAAAATGTAAGCCCAACCCTAAACAAATGGGTGAGTCCCCATGATTTCCCGATTTATTTCATTTGCATTTATTGGGTGTCTCCCATGTGCCAAGATCTGGGTGTGACAAGGAAGCCAGGACAGAGAGCACAGGAGGGGTTACAGTGAGTTTCTGGTACTGCCCGCATGGTGTACTTGGGAAGATGTCTACTTGGCCCCTGAGGTGGGGATTTGGAGTTAGGAAGAGAGGCCCAACGTAGTGGTTTAGTTGTTTAAGTATTTCCTGGGTCCCTTCTCTGCATCAGATAATGCCAGGAGAAACGCATGCATGGAGTTCCTTGCTTTGGGAGCCTACCCAATGACTGATGGTGGCAGACAAGCCCCTGAACAGAGAAGTTATGAAGGGAGTAGAGCAAAGGGTGCAGGGGTTCCGGGGACACTGGGGAGTGCATAGGGTAGCGGTGGAGGAACATGGCCTCATAGTCGGAAGAGCACTGGGCATAATAACAAATGTCTGTAACCCCTGGTTGTGCGGGAACTCTGGGCCATGTGCTCTTCCAGATGCATCCCACGCGCCCCTTCATTTAGTTCATTAAACCATGGTGGTGGGCACTGTTTTTACCCCATTTTACAGATTGAGGCCCAAAGAGCGAGAAGAGGTAGCTGACTCCCAAGGTAATGGTTTCTTGCATTTGGGGGGCTCATAGCCCAAAGAGTCACTCCCTGATCTGAGCCGAGGCCCTTGGTGCGCCTGGCCCGAGCTCATGCCTGTCCTTGAACTCAGCTGCCCCTCACTCCTTTCCACCTGGCCTGCCCTGACCTCGCTGCACAAAAGCTAACCTGCCTGCAGAGGCCCCGGGGGAGGGGGGCAGTCCTGCGTGAAAAATGTCCCGTGTGTTTGGTCAGTGGACTTCGGCTGTTCAAACAAGCCCTCTGCGACCTGGCGATTCTCCCTGCCGGAGAGGGGACTTGGTCTTTGGGAGCCAGGCCTGAGCCGGGTGAGGCAGGGATGGCGAGCCCCGCAGGTGTGGGTGCCGGCTGGGCTTTGCTGTGTTTCCCTGCGCAGCTCTC
>RCUC01151878.1:0-11456 GCA_003697995.1 Taxidea taxus jeffersonii | reverse complement strand
CTTCTCTTCTCTTCTCTTCTCTTCTCTTCTCATCTCTCTTCCCCCCCCCCTTTTTTCTTTTTTTGGCAGGTACTGTCATTGCACTCCCCCTCTGCCTCATTCTTGCCAATGGGCATCATTTTTACTTTCTCTTTTTGCCAGATTCCAGATCACCAGTATCTCCTAGATAGGAGTTTCTAAACATATCTGGTGCTCTAGAATTCTTTTTTTTTAATGTCTGGGGACCCAGCTTTTGCACCTGCAATCCAAGGGATACCCCTTGATTTCCTGGTTCTGGATCCCAAGAGGGTTTTCATTCCTGGTTTTCATGGGACTATAATATTGGAGAGATAGTTCTTGGCAGACTACCACTCCAGGGCACTATTTGGTTGTTCAGGAGCTTTGTCCTCAGGGACAGGCTGCAGGTTTTGCACAAATAGGGGCCTATATCAGGGCTCTTAGGGTATGGAGATGAGTGGATCCAATATTTGTGCTCTCCATCTGCCTTGCTCCAGTTTGCTGATAGCTTCCAGAAACAAACTCTGGTGCTTTGGCTTTTGTAGCTGCTTCTAGGGGACACCTCTACATTACCTGGCTTTGGTGGCTAACAGCACTTATGCTTGTGGGTCCCATAGGACTATAATCAAAATAGAAATAGTTCTTAAACAGCTACCACCCTCAGAACACAGCAAGAGGCACCCAGCACATGAGGTTAGTCTTTATGTGAAAGAGGCCTATTAGCTTAGCATCATAACTGCAGCCAAGAGGCAGGTTTCTAATTAAACACATATCTAAGGGCTGACTAGAAACATTTCCTGAGACACTGAGGGTGAAACTATCCTCATGCTTTCTCTCTGTCATGCTCAGAAGGAAGTTTCTCAGAAAACTTCGGAAAAACTGTATCTCTCAGAAGGGAAGTTTTATATGTTTGGCACTCCAATTTTTATGTCTGTTTTTTTTGTGGCTGCTTCCCAGAGGATACCCCTTTATCATCTGGCTCTGGTGGCCAAGCAAACTTATTTCTGGGTTCCACAAGACTGTAACAATTGAGACATTACTGGAAGGCTACCACACCCAAGGCATTGCACAGACAGCAGATGGAAACATACCCTCCACCCTTCTGACAAAGGAGCCTTCTTGCTTGTGCTAGAGATCCAGTCTTAAGGGGATGCTTCCCATTTGGCACATCTAAAAGCTTTGGAGGTGCACTAAGGGAATATAGGTTGGGAGGCAGGGTATTGTTACCCTTTCTTTTTACCCCATTACAACTCACTGGTATCTTCCAGTTGGAGCTTATACATTCACACATTCATCTGGAGCTCTGATTTTTCAAAAAAATTATTTAATTATTTGAGAGAAAGGGAGAGATAGAGAAAGAAATAGGGAAAGTAGTGGGGGGAAGTGAGGGGCAAAGGAAAAGGGAAAGAATCTCAAAAAGAATCTCTGCTGAATGAGGAGCCTTATGTGGGGCTTGATCTCAAGGCCCTGAGATCATGACCTGAGCCAAAATCAAAAGTCAGACACTCAACTGACTGAGCCACCCAGGCACCCCATGGAGCCCTGATTTTTGTAATTGCTGTCCAGGGAACATCTCCAGATCTCCTGGCTCTGGTTGCCAGCAGGGCTTATGCTTTGTGATCTCATAGGATGGCATACATTTACATTTTAAAAAAGCTGCTACCTGAAGATATGGATTCCAATCAGCCTGAATTTAGATACTGACTGAGATTGTCCCTTTTGGAACATTGACTGGTCTTGGCACACCCTCAACTACTGGGAACTATTGAAAATAGAATAGCCTACTTGGACAATCACAGAGACAAGCAAGAGCTAGGGCATGGTTGAATGATAAGGTTTATCTCTAACACAAGGGTAACCTCTTAATACTGGGAGAGGTGGCTGTTTCATCTAAGGTATAGAAACAAACACAGAGGGTCAAGCAAAATGAAGAAACAGAAATATATTCCAAACAAAAGAGTAAGATAAAACGTCAGGGGGAAGGAAAACAAAACAAGAAAAACCTTAGTGAGGTAGAGATAAGTAGCTTACCTGATAAAAAGTTCGAAGTTATGGCCATAAAGGTGCTCACCAAACTGGGAGAAACCAGATGAACACAGTGATAACTACAACAAAGAAATATAAAATATAAGAAAATATCAAACAGAAGTTATACAGCTAAAGAATATAATAACTGAACTGAAAAAAAAAATACCCCAGAGGGGTTCAAAAGCAGTCTAGATGAAGCAGAAGAAAGGAAAGTGAGCTTGAAGACAGGATAGAAGAATCAGAGTAGCAAAAAGAAAAAAAAAAGAATGAAAAAAAAAAAAGAATGAGGGACCTAGGGGACAGTATCAATTAGAATAACATTCACCCTATGGGGGTCTAAGAAGGAAAAGAGAGGGAAAGTAGGCAGAGAACTTATTTGAAGAAATAACAGCAGAAAACTTTCCTAACCCGGGGAAGGAAACAGACATTCAGAGTCAGGAATCTTGAATATTTAATATATAACCCTGAATGTAATACAATATAATTAACCCAAAGAGATCCACACTAAGACATAATTAAATTGTCAAAAATTAAAGACAAGGAGAGAATCTTAAAATCAGCAAGAGAACATCTTGTTACATAAAAGGGAACCTCCTTTAGACTATAAGCAGAGTTTTGAGCAGAAACTTTGCAGGTCAGAAAAGAGTGGCACAGTACATTCAAAGTGCCAAAAGACTAAGAATATGCTAACTGGGGATGTTATTCAGAATTCAAGGAGAGATGGAGTCTTTCAACAAGCGAAGTTTAAAGGAGTTCATTACCACTAAATCAGTCTTACAAGAAATGTTAAAGGGACTTCTTTTAGCCAGAAAAGATGTTAATTAGTAACAAAAATATATGAAAATAAAAATGTCACTGGTAAAGGTAAATATATAGTAAGGTGTGGATTGATCACTTAAAGTTATGCACACAGAGCTAATATTAAGACTAAAAGACAAAAGTAGAGCTTTTGCACAGCAAGGGAAACAGTCAACAAAACTAAGAGGCAGGTCATGGAATGGGAGAAGATATTTTCAAATGACGTTTCAGATAAAGGGCTGCTATCCAAAATCTATCAATAATTTATCAAACTCAATATCCAAAAAACAAGTAGTTCAGTTAAGAAATGGGCAGAAGATATGAACAGACATTTCTCCAAAGAAGACATGCAAATGGCTGACACATGAAAAAATGTTCAACATTACCAGCCATGAAGGAAATACAAATTCAAACCACAATGAGATACTACCTTACACCAGTTAGAATGGCAAAAATAAACAAGTAAGGAAACAACAAGTGTTGACAAGGATATGGAGAAAGGGGAATCCTCTTACACTGTTGGTGAGAATGCAAGCTGGTACAGCCACTCTGGAAAATAGCATGGAGATTTCTCAAGCCATTAAAAATAGAGCTACCCTACGACTCAGCAATGGCACTATTAGGTATTTACTCCAAAGATACAGATGTAGTAAAAAGAAGGGTCACATGCACCCCAGTGTTCATAGCAGCAGTGTTCAGAATAGCCAAACTGTGGAAGGAGCCAAGATGCCCTTCAACAGATGAATGGATAAAGAAGACTGTAATAAGAGACAAAGAAGGGCATTATGTAATGATAAAAAGGGTTCAATCCAACAACAGGATATAACACTTGTAAATATATATGCACCCAACACAGGGCACCTAACTATGTGAGGTAAATGTTAAGAGACCTAAAGGGAGAAATAGATAGCAATATAATAATAGTAGAGGTCTTGTTTCCATCAGTGGATAAATCATCCAGACAGAAAATCAAGAAAACATCAACCTTCAATGATGTGCTTGATGAGTTGTACCTAACAGACATATACAGAATATTCTCTCCAAAAGCAACAGGATGCACATTCTTCTAAGCACACATCAAATATTCTCTAGAATAAATCATCTTTCAGGCCACAAAATAAGTCTCAACAAATTTGAGAAGGTTGAAATTATACTGAACATTTTCTTGATCACAATGGTATGAAACTAGAATTCAATTACAAGAAGAAAACTGGAAAATTCACATATATGTATGGATTATTAAGCAACATGCTACTGAACAACCAGTGGTTTGATGAAGAAATCCAAAGAGAAAAAAATACCTTTAGACAAATGGAAATGGAAATACAACATACTAAAATTTATGGGGTGCAGTAAAAGCAGTTATAAGAGGGAAGTTCACTGTGCTAAATGCTTACCTCAGGAATCAAGAAAAACCTCAAATAAATAACCAATTTTACATATCAAATAACTAGGAGAAGAAAAAAGCCCAAAGTTGATGAAAGCAAGGAAATGACACAGATCAGAGAAGAAATAAATAAGTTATAGACTGAAAGGCATTAGAAAAGATCAAGTAAACCAAGAGCTCCTTCTCTGAAAAGATAAGCAGAATTGACCAACTAGCTAGACTCACCAAAAAAAAGAGAGAACTCTAAAAAGTAACATCAGAAATGAAACAAGAGACATTGCAACTGACACCACAAAAATGTAAAGGATCATAAAAGACTATGATGAACAATTATATGCCAGCAAATTGAACAACCTAGAAGAAATGGATAAATTCCTAGAAATATACAACCTCCCAATACTGAACAATAAAAAAATAGAGAATTTGAATAGACTGGTTATTGGTAATGAGATTGAATCTAAAAACCTCCCAACAAACGTCTAGGACTCAATGGTTTCTACAAAAAAATCCAAAGAAGAATTAATACCGATCCTTCTTAAATTCTTCAAAAAAATAGAACAGGAAGGAATATTTCCAAACTCATTTTATAAGGCTAGCATTACCCTCATGATAAAAGACATTGAAGAAAACACGAATAAATGGAAAGATATTCTGTGATTGGAAAAAAATAATAGTGTTAAAATGTCCATTATAGCCAAAGCAATCTACAGATTCAATACAATCTCTATCAAAATTCTAGTGGCATATTTCACAGAAAAAGAACAAAGAGTCCTAAAATGTTTATGAAAGCACAAAAAACCCAAAATAGCAATTTTGGGAGAGAAGAATAAACCTGGAGTCACCATGGTCCCTGATTTCAAACTATATTACAAAGCTATTGTAATCAAAACAGTATAATATTTACATAAAATCAAGTCATGTAAATCAGAGGGAAAGAATAGAAAGCTCAGCAATAAACCTAGGCATATACGATCAATTAATTTACAACAATGGAGCTAAATACATGCAATAGAGAAAAGAGAGTCCCCTTAGTACATGGCATTGGGAAAACTGGACAGCCACATGCCAAAGAATGAAACCGAAGCTATCTCACACTCTACACAAACATTGACTCACAGTGGATTAAGAACTTGAACATAGGACCTGAGATCATAAAACTCCTAGAAAAAAACATGGGTAATATGCTTCTTCACATTGGTCTTGGCAATGACTTTTTGGATTTGACACCAAAAGCAAAGGCAAAAAAAAAAAAAAAAAAAAAGCAAAAATAAACAAGTGGGATTACATTGCACTAAAAGGAAACCATATAAAAATAAATAACAACCTACCGGAGAGGAGAAAATATTTGCAAATAATATATCTGATAAGGGGTTAATGTCTACATATAAAGAACTCATACAACTTAATAGCAAATAAACAAACAATATGATTGAAATGTGCAGAAGAAATGAACAGACGTTTCTCCAAAGTAGATATGCAGGTGGCCAACAGACTATTCTGAAGAAAAGATTCATGGCAGATATATTCTCAGTTTTGAAGGGAAAAAAAGCCACTTTAGTGATATTATGAAAATTTAATAGAAACAGAAAGAAGAAAAGGGAAATCTATGCATAAATAAGGGCAATAGTAAGCGGTGAAGGAGCATAAGACAGAGTTACATCAAATTGGGTATTTAAAACATTCAACATCATTAGCTAGGTGAAGTCCCATGGAGACGGCCAGGCTGGAGTTACTATTGAGAGGCCTGGGCAGAGTGTCCTCCCCTCAGGAGAGATTTCCAACTAACCATCCCCGTAAGGGCCATATATATATGTATGTGTGTATATATATATATATATATATATACACACACACATATAGGGCAAATGATGGGGTCTGAGGTTAAAGATTTGTTTGCTGCCTACTTGTAGTTTGCAAAGAGCTGCATTCCGATGTTATCATGTCTTTACATATTTATTTACATATTCAAAGAGCCTGGTCTAGGTGTGCTTGCCTCCCCTCTCAGATCCCATTCTGGGGGACCAGCCCAGCCTGGAGCTGGAAGGGATGCAAAGCAAAATTTATAGCTCTTGGCATCCAGACCAGAGGGGCCGGTTCTGACCTGCAGGCCAGCTAATGTCAACTAATGAGGCTCAGAGGTCACTTATGCAGCACAAGTCTCACAAACAGCATTCTTTGGTCTGCCTGCATTCTTGCAGGTTAGAGTGGTCAGTTATGCAGGACAAATCTCAGAAACCTCCATCCACACAATACACAGACACATGAAAAGATGCTAATATCACTAATCATCAGGGAAATGCAAATCGAAACCACAAGGAGATATCACCTCATACTTGTTAAAATGGTAATATCAAAAAGACAGGAATAAAAATGTTGGCCAGGATGTGGAGACCAGGAAACCATGCACTGTCGGTGGGAATGCAAAGTGGTACAGGCACTATGGAAAACAATATGGAGGTTTATAAAAAAACTGAAAATAGAAATACCAGTTTTTGCAATTCTACTTCTGGGTACTTAACTAAAGAAAATGAAATACTAACTAGAAGATATATCTGCAATCCCATGTTTATAGCAGCATTATTTACAATAGCCAAGTTATGGAAACAACCTAAGTATCCATTTATAGTTGAATGAAGACAGTGAGGTATATAACTAGTGAAATATTATTCAAAAATAGAATAAAATGAAATTTTGTGGTTTGTAACAAACATGGATGGATCTTAAGGGCATTATGCTGAGACAGAGAAAGACAAGTACCATATGATCTCACTACACATGCAATTTAAAACGAAACGAAACCAAATAAAAAAGAAACCCAAGCTCATTGATACACAGAAGAGATTAGTTGTTGCCACAGGTAGGGGGTTGAAGGGAGGGTGAAATGGTGAAGGGGATCAAAAGGTACAAACTTGTAGTTATGAAATAAGTCATGGTGATGTAATGGACAGTGTGGTAACTATAGTTAATAATACTGTATTGCATACTTGAAAGTTGTTAAGAGAATAAATCTTGAAAGTTCTCATCACAAGAAAATTCTGTAACTATGTATGTATGTATGTACATATGTATGTATGATGAATGTTAACTAGATGTATTGTGGTGATCATTTTGCAATATATAAAATATTGATTTATTTGTTATACATCTGAGACTAATACTACATTGTATGTTGATAATACCTTAATAGAAAACAAACCAAAAAAAAAAAAAAAAACAACTCAAGTTAAAAACACCCCCAGAAACAACAAAGAAAAAAAAGGAAAAACACTCAATAAGCTTTATAATAGGGTAAAAGTCTCCTGATTTGAAAGCCACATCTTAAATAAAGAGAAAAGGAACAGGCACTTTTCTGAGTACGTGGTGCATCCCAGGCTCTGTGGATTAGTTAGGGGTATTCACAGGCTTTTCCTTTCTTCCAGACCCTGGTGGAATCCCATTCCCCTCCCTGCTGCTGCCGTGGGGCAGAGCTGGGGCATTGCTATGACCCAGGAGGAGAGTAAGAGTAAAGGCCAGAGGTCACTGCCCCATGGCTATCCTTCTCCTTTTGTCTGCAGCTGTCAACCCTGCTCATGATGGCTGCTCCATCTGCCTTGGGCCTGGAGAAGGACAGTGTACATGAAACCCCCCATGAAGCCCCCCTTCTCACATGAAGCCATGTGAGAGTGTGAGTGACCTGTCACCACAGTGTATCGCAGCTTGTCCTCCCTGATATGGACATCTTATCGTCTTAGACCCTCTGACATAGATTTAACAATTCCCTTTCTATCCACGACATATCCAATGCTTAGAGAGGTAAAGCAACATTCACAATGTCATCCATGAAGGAATGCCTGCCTCCATCCTGAATGGCCAGACTGGAAGGTCACAAATGTTCAGTTAAAGCCATCTGCTCCTGTTTCACCCTTTGATCCTCTCTAGAGTTTTCCTGCATTTCCATCCTGTCTTCCAAATTAGATATAGTCTATGGTCCCCAGTGTCAAAACACAGGGCACACAGCAGGATTAGGGAATGCTTGCTGTATTCATAAAGTCAAGACAGCAGTGGCCCACATGCAACTCTCCTTCAGCAAGTCTACATTGAGAGCCACTCTGGGCCTAGTGCAGCTAGCTACTGGGGACACAGGGACTATGCCCTGCACCCCTTTTGTGGTGGGTGGACCACAGTCAGGTTTTCCCCGGACAGTGCAACTCCTCTGGCCCACGGCAGAATGTAGGAGAGATGGATTTTCTGTGCTGTTTGAGGCAGACTTGAGGGCGTAACTCCTTCCTTGGGCCCATGCTTGTGCTGGCTCTGTATTGGCTGTGAAGATCTATCTGGCTCATTCCCTGTCAGGTACTGTCATATGATCCCAGGCCCTTTGCCTGGACTACAGTGAGGGGTCTGGATGTTTGGGCCCTGGTTGGAGGACAGCATCAGTCACATGTGTATGGGAAAGATATGGCCCTAGTGGATGGCCTGGGATGGTGGCATGGAGGAGTGCTGCCAGTCACCCTGTGCTTGGGAGTTTTCCCAATGTCTGTGGCTCTGGAGTTCTAGATAGCCCTTCCTGAACACAGTGTCAAACTGGTAAGGCCATTGCTAGGTCTGGGTATCATCGATGTGCCTTTGAATTGTTTGGGAATACTTGTTCTACAACCAAAGAGGATCTAAAGAAGAGAACTCTCTTTGTAGCATCCCTTGGAACATCGGTGGGAAGTGAGTACTAGAGCACATGAGTAGGTGGTTATACATGAGTGTGTGCTGACAAATGGGTAGATGTACACATATCTCCTTCATCTGAGTGAGCACGTGTCTTTGCCGTGTCTGTTTCTGAGTGCTCACAAACACGTCCATATCTGTATCTCTGTGTACTTGAATACCACATCCCCTGCAGGCCTACCAAGACACAGGCATATGCTGACTTTATAGACACCCGCCCATGTGCAGTGCATGGATGATGCAAGGGAATGGTCTGCAGGATCGCTCACTCTCATGGGCCCCTTCCAAGAGACTGGGGAGGCCCTTGCAGTTTGTCTCCATGGTCAAAGTGTTCGTTAAAATTTCTACTATATTCACTGAATACTTTTATCTCTTTCTGCTCCAAATTTCTATGTCTCTTAAATTGGGCATATGTTCAACTTGGATTAAGTGCAGTATTTGCATGTGGATTACAACCACCTCCACATGGTTGTTACTGCTGTCCCTCCAGCTGCGAAAATGGCTTCTGGAAACATTCCCACCATGCTCTGTGTCAGGTACCTGGCATGACAGCAGGGTACAGGTCGGAGGGAGCACTGCAGTGTGATGTCTTATGGCCCCAGCCCCAGAAATGGGGGAGTCATAGAGGAGGGGCCCATTAGAAGCCAGTCTGTGGAAAATTTTTCCAATCATCACCAGGTGGGCAGATTTGTAAGGAAAATTTCTCACTGATACTCATTGAAAAAAGTTATTTCCTACTAAAAATATAACTGATAATGCAGTATAAAAGATTTCTATATTCTTTTTCTCAAAGAAGTTCTGCCAAGCTGAGAACACCTCATGAAATCTGGATCTTTGTATAAATGAACAATGAAATGAACCAATAAAGAGATAAATATCACACATACATGCATGTGAAACTCTAGATAGAACATCCACACCCTACTTCAACTTAACCCTCTGACAGTCCCACTCCTCTCCAGCTGCCTGATTCCCCAGCTATGTTTTTGTATATCATGTTGTTGCCCATCAACACGATGCCCATTGATTTAGTCATTTGACAAATATTTCTCAGGTACCAGACTACCTTCAAGGCAGAAGGTTTATAAGAGTATAAAGGACAAGATGGATCTCTTACTTCATGGTGTCCACATTCTATGACAGTAGGAATAATAAACAATAAAGAAATGAGTGAAAAAATTCATTCAAGAGAGAGAAAAATGTTAAAAGCTTAAAAAAAAGGTAAGATAAAGTCAGGTAGTTAGGCCCGCCTCCCTGAGTGGTGACATTCAAATCATTCCTTGGGTGGCAGCAAGGAGGCAGGAGCACCCTGTGTCAGAAACTGAATAGCTGCTAGGAGGCTCCTGGCAGGACAGGTCTGGTGTGCTGGAGGGACAGTGAGGTCATGCATGAAGGGTTGTCAACACAGCCCCCAGAGTGTGGAAGCATTCTGCTGAGACAGGGGGTCCCAGGTGGTCTCAGCAGGGAGCACATGTGACTCACACTGTGCAGAGGTCAGCAGGACAAGTCAGGAGGGTGCTGTGGGATCTTGGGAAAATGGGGTTTGCCAAGAGCAAGTTTCAGGAGAGACAGGGAAGAGGACTCAGTGAACCCTGGGCAGAAGATGGGACTGCTAGGACCAGCCCATGACTTGGAAGTGGCTGGTGGGGGAAAAGGGAATCAAGAGTCACATCTAGGATTTTGACTTAAACTAGTGAGTAGTTGATGTGTGGAAGAACAATGAGGAGGATGGAAAGGAAGCAGAGTTCTGTTCATATGATGCTGTGCATGAGGCTTCTACTGGATGTTCAGAGGAGATGTCAGGAAGGAGCCCATAGATGCATTTGGAGGCACGGGAGTTCTGACTGGAGGAGTGGGGAAGAGGAGGATAACAAGTGGTTCAGAGATGCACAAGATAAAAAGGTGTAAAATGTGATATAGAAATGATCAGGAGGATTATTCCAGGGTCTTGCAGGGGCAGAACATGTCTGCAGCCCTGAGGCAGGGCTATTTCTGGGAGGCAGCTTGGGGCTCTCCATCCTCTGCTGGAAGGGCACACTCCAGCAGAGAGTGGCTGGAAGAGTACATGCATCCCACAGAGGCAGGCTCACGGTCAGATAAGTTGTTGACCTTTGGACATGAGCACCCTCTGAGGCTTTCAGCATCAGAGCCAACCACAGAGCCCTCACCTTTAGCAGCTGATCAGCTTAACAGAAAAATGCAACCAAAGATTTTGTTGGAGAGTGTTGACATGAGGATTTGCTACACTGTGGACTTGGCTTCTGATTCCTTGAGCAGCCTGCATGAACGGAAGAGTGGGGAAACTGAGAGGGAGATGAGCTCTCCTTGGAGCTCTGCATGGGGTTGACGCCCAGCAAAGAGGGAGTCCAGATGTCTGTTTCTAGGCAAGTGCTCCAGACCTCCAGGGCCTTGAGCAGGCTGTTCCTCATGCTGCCCTGGGTGATTAAAATGCATATTGTGATTAAAGCAGGCTTGATGTGAATTTCACAGCTCCTGCCACTTTCTCCTCCTGTCTTCCTTGCTAATCTTTTGTGCTTTCCAATTATAC